>MDKH01109691.1:0-10545 GCA_005239495.1 Nicotiana undulata | reverse complement strand
TTACACTTTCAACAAAAGTAATTAATGCACACAATATAGACTTAATTAGGCCGATAAATCGCCCGATAACCGCCCGATAAGAGCTAAACCGATACCAATCCGCCCGATATCTTATAGGGTGGTTAGCGGATTAATACATTTAAAAGCCGATAACCGATAAGCCAAACCGTTAAGAGTAAATAACCGCCCAATCCGCCCATAAGCAGCCCTAATTGAACTTTCAAAACTGATGTACATAATGAACTAAAAACTCCTCTATTTATAGAAGAAAGGAAGCAGGTGCAAGGCTTTTCAGGAAGCAACTGCAAGGTTTTTCTTCAACTGCTTGTAAGCTGTCTGCATGAGCTGCTTGCAACCTGCCTGCATCAGTTGCTTGTAGATAAATTTCATCAGAGTACTAAATGGATAATCTTCTTCAGGAAGATTATCTATAGCGGAGTAATAAATGGACATCCACAATATAATAATTTTATAACACTCCCCCTTGGATGTTCATTAAAGATAATGTGCCTCGTTAAAACCTTACTAGGAAAAATCCAGTGGAAAAAACCTAGTGAAGGAAAAAGAGACACATATTTAGTAATACGCATTGCTAGGTGCCTCATTACAAATCCTATAAGAAAAACTATGTGGGAAAAAACCATAGTAAGGAAAAAAGAGTGCATCGCGTATTTTACTCCCCCTGATGAAAACCTTGTTTCAAATATTTGAGTCTCCACATTCAAATCTTGTATTATCATCTTCTCAAAAGTTGAAGTTGGCAGAGATTTAGTGAATAAATCTGTTGGATTGTCACTTGAACGGATTTGTTGCACATTAATGTCACCATTTTTCTGAAGATCGTGTGTGTAGAATAATTTTGGTGAAATGTGCTTCGTCTTATCTCCTTTTATAAATCCTCTCTTCAATTGGGCTATGCATGCAACATTGTCTTCGTATAAAATTGTGGGTCTTTTCTCACATTTCAGACCACATTTTTCTCGAATAAAATGAATTATTGATCTCAACCATACGCATTCCCTACTTGCTTCATGAGTAGCTATTATCTCAGCATGATTTGAAGAAGTAGTAACAATAGATTATTTTGTGGAGCGCCATGATATGACAGTACCTCCTGTAACGATCCGGTATGTCGTTACGTAGAATCTGCATTATAATTACTGCATTTGACTGGTTATAGATTGATTATACCGTTATTGATGTGTTAGAGTTGATAGGCTTGAAATCGAAATGGTTGTAGTGAGAGTTTAGCAACTTAGTCTTTAAAAATAGCCTTGAAGTTTAAAAAGTGAACTGAGAGTTGACTTATTGGTAAACGACCTCGGAATGCGAATTTTATGGCTCGGATAACTTCGTTAGGTGATTTGGGACTTAGGAGTGTGTCCGGAATAATTTTGTGATGCCCGGTGTAGAATTAGACTTGAATTGGCAAAAGTTAGTTTTTGGCGATTTTCGATCGGCAGTGGAAAATAGGCTATCGGGGTCGGAATAGAATTCCGACAGTTCGAACAGGTTTGTAATGTCATTTTTGATGTGTCTGCAAAATTTTAGGTCAATCGGAGTTGTTTTGGATAGTTTCGGCGTCATTGGTGGATTCTAGAAATATCAAAGTTCTTCGGCTTGAATCCGATGTAAATTTGGTGTTTTGATGTTAATTTTAGTGTTTTGAGAGTGCAACTAAGTTTGAATGATCATATGTGATGTGTTGGTATAGTTGGTTGGGGTCCCGAGGGGCTCGAGATTGATTTCGGGTGATTAACAGACTCATTTGGACTTGAATACATAGCTGGTTTTCTGGTTTATGTTCACAACAATTTCCTTCACTGCGATTGCGGGGGAAGTAATGCGATCGCGGAGAGTTAATGTTGGGCAGGCTCAGGTTGTGTTGTGCGATCGCAAGCAAAGGCCTGTGATCGCGGAGAAGGGGGAGTGGGGTCAGTGCGATCGCGTGTGCCAGGGTGCGATCGCGTAGGGAGTTTGGGGCGCGTGGGGTCGGCTGGAGAAATGCACTATGCGGTCGCGTGCCTTGGTCTGCGATCGCGGAGGTAAAAGGGAGAAACATTGTGCGATCGCATGCCATTGATCGCGATCGCGGAGAGTAAATCACTGGGCAGTTATAAAATAAACCCTTCCGCGACCTAAACCCTTTTTACACCATTTTTGTACGGACAAAGAGCTCTTGAGGCAATTTTTGAAGAGGAAAATCAGTGGTATTCGTAGAGGTAAGTATTTTGGACCTTAAAACTTGTTTATGGGTGATTATAGAACATAATCTCAGTATTAAATTCATGAAAAATCAGTAGAAAAAGGTGGGTTTAGGGCTTGAGATTATGAGACCTTTAGGGGTCGATTTGAGGGGTCAAACGAACTCCGATTTTGGTGTTCTTTATATGTACGGACTCGTGAGAGGAAGAAGAACATTTTGGTATAAACATTTCTGAGTTTCGGGACGCGTGACTGGGGGTCGGGTTTTGACCGAATTCGGATTTTTGAGTTAAATTCGATATTTTTCAATTGGAATTTATTCCTTGAGCATAATTTGATGATAAAAAATCTGAACTTGGTAGATTTGGAGCATCCGGAAGTTGATTCGAAAGGCAAACGTATTGCGAAGTTATTTCGGGCTCGTTCGAAGTAAGTAATGTCTTTAAATCCTATCACGAGGGCATGAAACCCCGGACTATGCACCCTTTCACGGGTTTTGAAATGCAAAGGTTGAAACTTTGGAGATATATTCCTTACTTAGGCGACTAATGAGTTGCGAAAATAATTTGGGCTGCAAGCCATGGTTGGGGCCTAGTGCTGACTTGTTTACCCCTTGGGGGTTGTGTTTACTATTTTCCTCACTGATACGTTATGATTTTACACTCAGTCTTTTCCTGATAAATTATTTTGATACTTGGAGTCTTTTGATACTATTTATTAAAAAATGAAACACTATTTTGGGTCGAGAACCCGGTATGTTTAAGGCCTAAGGGAAAATTGAGAGTGTCTGACTGAGTGAGGCTTTCAGGCCTATATTGTGAGGAGGCTTTCTGGCCTTATGTTGTTATAGCGCTTGGGCTGTAGGAGCCCCTCCAGAGTCTGTACACACCCCCAGTGAGCGCAGGTACCTATTGAGTGATGATTATTTCCCGCGGGGCTGATACTGATTGATGATTATTGCCTGATGGGCTGATACAAAGTGATTGTGAGAATGTCTGATGGGCTATTATTACGAGAAATGATTTTGGCCCGAGAGACAGTTTTATGAAAATGATTTTTTTACCGAGTTTTTGAACTATAAACCACTTGTTTTCAAACTGGTTCTTATTGAGGATTTTACTGAGATGTATTGATATTATACTTGTTTCAAAAGATTTTCTAGCAATTGGTTTTCAAACTTATGTAATTGTTGTATACTTTTGGAGACGTGATGTTTTACTGTTTTTGTGAATTGGTGTATCTGTATTGTGTGTTTTAAAATTCTCAGACTGTGATTTATTTTTATTACTATTGAGTTGGCGTACTCATAAAAACTCCATGTGCCTCTGTGCACAGATCCAGGTACCGATTTGGAGCAGTAACTGCCTTGTTTGTTAGCAGCAGTTCACGGGATTTCGAGGTAGCTGTCCAGCGTCCACAACTTCTCAATTTCCCTTCCTTGATTAGTATTAGAAATTGATTCATAGACATTTATTATGACTTTAGCAGATTTAGATTTATTTCTTTTTTAGATGCTCATGATCATTGACTCCACTCTTGGGAGGTTTTGTTTAGGTTCTGTTTATAGTTGTTTAGACTATTATTGGGACGCTAAGACTTAATGAAATTTATTTATTGCTATGTTTGTTGTTTACCATTGTATTGTGAACTATTACAAAGGAACCAATGCGTAGTAAAGTGATAGTTGGCTAGCCTAGTTCCACGATAGGCGCCATCACGGTCTGTTAGGATTTGGAGTCGTGACACCTCCATATGTAAATACGTACCCGGTTTGAGATCGAGCTTTATGGGGATCATATAAATAACCTGCATCTGCATAACCAACAAGATCTGCATTATCTTTGTTAGCATAAAACAAACCCATATCAAGAGTTCCCTTTAAATATCGCAATATATGCTTAATCCCGTTCCAATGTCTCCGTGTAGGAGAAGAACTATATCTTGCTAGTAAATTAACAGAAAATGCTATGTCAGGTCTTTTAGCATTAGCAAGATATATTAGTGCACCAATTGCACTGAGATAGGGTACTTCGGGACCAAGGAGTTCCTCGTTCTCTTCTGGAGGTCGGAACAAATCCTTATTCACTTCAAGTGATCGAACAACCATTGGTGTACTCAATGGGTGCGCTTTGTCCATGTAAAAGCATTTTAAGACCCTTTCTGTATAGGCAGATTGATGGATAAAGATCCCGTCTGCTAAATGTTCAATTTGCAAACCAAGACAAAGTTTTGTCTTTCCAAGATCTTTCATCTCAAATTCTTTCTTAAGATATTCAATTGCCTTTTGGAGCTCTTCTGGAGTTCCAACAAGATTTATGTCATCAACATAAACAACAAGTATAACAAATTCTGATGCCATTTTCTTTATAAAAATACATGGACAAATAACATCATTTATGTAAGCCTCTTTCAGCAAATATTCACTGAGGCGATTATACCAGATGCGCCCAGATTGCTTTAAACCGTACAAAGATCTTTGTAATTTGATTGAATACATTTCCCGAGATTTTGAATATGCTTCAGGCATTTTAAATCCTTTAGGGATTTTCATGTAAATTTCATTATCAAGTGACCTGTATTGGTAAGATGTAACCACATCCATTAGATGTATTTCAAGCCTTTCACGTAAAGCTAAACTGATGAGATATCGAAATGTTATGGCATGCATAACGGGTGAATATGTTTCTTCATAATCGACTCCAGGTCATTGTGAGAATCCTTGTGCGACAAGGCAAGCCTTGTATCTTTCAAATTCATCTTTATCATTCATTTTCCACACAAAAATCCATTTATGACCAACTGGCTTTGTACCAGGATAGACCTCTATTTTAGCAAGTGACTTCAATTCCGATTGAATTGCCTCTTGCCATTTTGGCCAATCAGATCTTTGTCGACATTCTTCGACAGATCGGGGTTCAAGATCTTCACTATCTTGCATAATGTTTAGTGCAACATTATATGCAAAAATGTTATCCACCACTATTTCAGATCGATTTAAATTAATTCCATCACCAGTAGAACTTATTAAAAGTTCCTCACTCACTTAAGTCTCGGGTTCATTGATTTCTTCAGGAATATCATAACTAATCAGATCTTGGGTCTCTTCAGGAGATCCCTTCATAGTATTATTTTAATCATTTGTCGATTTTCTTTTTCTAGGATTTCGATCCTTAGAACCCAAAGACCTACCACGCTTCAGGCGTTCTTTGGGTTTACTAGCTATCATGCTAGTAGATGGTCCTGCTGGGACATCAATTAGGATAGGCACATTCTCTGCAGGAATATGTAACTTAGTTATCCTTTTCAAATCAGTAAATGCGTCTGGCATTTGATTTGTTATATTCTGTAAATGGATGATCTTCTAGACCTCCTGATTATATATAGGGGCACGTGGATCAAAATGAGATAATGATGAAACTTTTCACACAATTTCTCTTTTGATTTACTTTTTCTCTCCCCCTAATTGTGGGAAATTTGTTTCATCAAATCGACAATCTGCAAATCGAGCAGTAAATAAATCTCTCGTCAATGGTTCAAGATAGCGAATAATAGAGAGTGATTCAAACCCAATATATGTTCCTAACCTTCTCTGTGGGCCCATCTTACTACGCTGTGGTGGTGCTACTGGCACATATACAGCGCATCCGAAAATTCGTAGATGGACAATATTTGGTTCATGGCCAAAAGCTAATTGTGACGGAGAATATTTATTATAATGTGTCAGTCTGAGACGAATAAGTGATGTTGCATGCAAGATAGCATGGCCCCCAAACTGTAGTGGGCAATTTTGTTTTCATAAGTAGTGGTCTTGCTATCAATTGCAGGCGTTTAATAATGACCCTGCAAGGCCATTTTGAGTATGAACATAAGCTACATGATGTTCAACTTTTATCCCAATTGATAGACAATAATCATCAAAAGCTTGAGATGATAATTCTCCAGCATTATCAAGGCGAATAGCCTTTATAGGATAATCTGAGAATTGTTCCCTTAATCGATTATTTGGGCTAATAGCTTTGCAAACACCAGGTTGCGAGATGATAGTAGGCACACATGAGACCATATTGAAGATGCATCTATTAGGACCATAAAATATTTAAACGACCCATTTGGTGGGTGAATAGGTCCACATATATCTCCATGTCTACGCTCTAAAAAGGCAGGGGATTCCATGCCAACCTTCATTGGTGATGGTCTAGTGATCATTTTGCCTTGATAACAAGCATCACAAGAAAATTCATCATTTGTAAGAATCTTCAGGTTCTTTAGTGGATGTCCACTTGAATTTTCAATAATTCGTCTCATCATTATTGATCCAGGATGGCCCAACCGGCCATGCCAAAGCACAAAAGTATTTGAATCAGTAAACTTCTGGTTTACGATAGAGTGTGCTTCAACTGTACTGATCTTTGAATAGTATAAGCCAGAGGATAAAGTTGGTAACTTTTCTACAATGCATTTCTGGCCAGAAATATTCTTTGTAATACAAAGATATTCCACGTTCATTTCATCTATTGTCTCAACATGATACCCATTTCGGCGGATATCTATAAAACTCAACAAGTTTCTTCGAGACTTGGAGGAGAATAATGCATTGTTTATAATAAGTTTGTTCCCTTAGACAGAAATACAGTAGCTCTTCCGGAGCCTCCAATCAAACTTATATTACCAGAAATTGTAGAAACATTTGCTTTTTCCATATGCAAATAAGAAAAGTATTTCTGATCTTTGAATATGGCATGAGTTGTTCCACTATCAATTACACAAATATTTTCATGATTTGTCTTTGATCCAAACATAATTTGAGGATTATACTTATTCTTCAAAATGGCATAAACAAAATATATTATAATAAACATCATTATCAAAGCATAACTTTTATTACATAACCATATTATCTACTACACACGACAAAAATTAAAATATTTACATTTCTACAGATTCATCAGCGATTATATGACTTGTTTCTCCTTCTGGGAGTGCAAAGTAATCAGCTACATCCAAATGCATGAAGTCGAAATTATCTTCAGAAATAAAATTTGCTTCAGCATTTTTCTCTATCTTCTTTAGGGAGGCTTGATAAAGCTCAACCAGGTGCTTTGGCCTACGGCAGGTACGTGACCAGTGCTCTTTTCCTCCACATCTATAGCATGCATCTTCTGCATTTGTTTCTTGCACCGCTTCATGATTTTGTTCCTTCCTTTTCCACTACTGGTGGTTATGAGGGTTCTTTGGTGCATTATTATTACCATGATAAGATTTTCTTTCCCGGCCACAACCATGACCACGACTGGGCCACGACCTCTTCCATGCTTAGCTTGGTGGAAGTTCGTCTCATTCACTTCAGGGAATGGACAAGAATCAGTTGGTCAGATTTCATGGTTTTTCATTAATAGCCTATTATGTTGCTCGGCTACAAGAAGTTGTGAGATAAGTTTAGAATACTTTTTGAATCCCATCTCTAGATATTGCTGCTGCAGGAGCATACTCGAGGCATGAAATGTGGTGGAAATTTTCTCCAACATATCATGATCAGTAATATTATCACCACATAATTTCAATATGGAAATAATCCTGAACATAGCAGAATTATACTCACTGATAGATTTAAAATCTTGTAGCCTTAAATGAGTCCAGTCATAAAGTGCCTGTGGAAGAACGACCATATTCAGGTGGTCATATCTATCTTTCAAATTATTCCACAATATGACTGGATCTTTAATAGTAAGATATTTCATTTTCAGGCCCTCATCAAGGTGATGGCGTAGCAATATCATTGCTTTGGCACGATCTTGGTTTGATGCCTGTTTTTTGTCCTTGATGGTGTCTGCCAGACCCATCGCATCGATATGTAGATTTTGCCCGATATATCCAGGCTACAAATTCAAGTTTAGAAATATTTGACATTATTTAGAAAAAGAAAGTTCGTACATTTGATACTTTCAAAGTATTTTCTCTATGGCAGAGTCTCGTGCTGATAACGTGTTATAAAATAACAAATGTAAAGTAAATAAACTAAACACAAGTTTAGAGAGAAATTGATATATTATTGAACTTTCAAAACTGATGTACATAATGAACTAAAAACTCCTCTATTTATAGAAGAAAAGAAGCAGCTGCGAGGCTATTCAGGAAGCAGCTGCAAGGCTTCTTCAGCTGCTTGTAAGCTATCTGCATGAGCTGCTTGCAACCTACCTGTTTAATAAGAAGTTGCTGCAAATCATTTCATTGAGTTGCTTGCAACCTGCCTGCATCAGCTGCTTGTAGATAAACTTCAACAGAGTACTAAATGGATAATCTTCTTGATAATCTTCTTCAGGAAGATTATCTATAGCGGAGTAATAAATGGACATCCACAATATAATAATTTCATAACAAAACTCCATTAGTATGTGCCGAAAAATATCATTGATAATGGTAAGCCACGTCAGTACCATGATAACAGTCAACTGCCATATGCTATCAATAAGGTCTCCACAAAGATCTACCCTAGATCAAAGTAGCCTCGAAGCAATGAAGGATGTATCGAAGAGTCAGCAAAGATTAAGGTTGTGAAGTCATTGTAGTTTAAGGTCGAGGTCGAGCATCTTAGAATATTCTAGTGAATATTCTCTGCACATGTACTATTAGAATTTCTAGGAAAATGTTCCCTATAAATAGAAAGAGCCACAATGGTAGGGGACATGATATAGAGGGTGTTTGGCTAAGCTTATAAGCTGGTGAAACTGGCTTATAAACACTTTTTTGCTTATCTACACGTTTGGTAAAATTAAAAGTGCTTATAAGTTAGGTGCTTATAAGCGAAAAATAAGCCAAACGCCATAAGTTGGTCTCCCCCAACTTATCGAATTTGAGCTTATAAGCACTTTAGGTTTGACCAAAATATTTACTATTTTATCTCTAAAATACTTCTTTTTAAAACAAAACTCTTCGTATAGTTTTACTCTACCCCAGTTCTTCAACTCATATTAAGTGTTTGTTTCTTCTCTACGAACCTTGTGTTTATTTTTTAAGGTTTTTTTCTTAACTTTTGTTAATTTATACTCCGCCCCTTCTAAATTATGATTGTATACCTATTATAACATAAATTATATTTATAAGAAAAAGATATTATCTATTCATTTTTATAATTAAAAGAACATGATAAATAGGTAGAATCTAAAATTTGGAAGAAAATAACGTTTTAGTAGTGTAAATTGTTATAAGGCCATTTAAGTCATTTTAACATAAAAAGAGCTTATCGACACCTTTTAATCAAACAGTTTCAGGTGCTTATTATTAATTTCAGTACTTTTATCCAAACACGTAATTGCTTATTTTTTAAATCAGCTTCAGCACTTAAAAGTATTTTTCAGCACCTATTTCTTATCAGCTACTCTAAATCAGCTAAGTCAAACGGGCTCATATTCATTTGTAAAAAAATACATTGACTTTATTGAGAGAATCTGGTCTTATTGTAAGTATATTAAACAACCTTTTTACTAAAATTCTTGTCTAGCATTTCCACTAGATCCAACCACCTAAATGTTCAATGGCTTATCAATCATTCATCATTGTCAGAGAGAATATCCAATGATCTCGTCCCTTTTTGGGTGACTCGCCCGCTTTATTTACTTAAATGCCACGTATTGCTATTTATTACTATTTAGTGTCATATTTCATCTTTTTGTATCATTGAATATTCATTATCATCCGGACAACACCGACAACTTTATCTTTAGGATATTATTATTAGCTAAGATTAACTATTCTTTGTTTAAATCTAATTGGTTGAACCAAGATCTATATTTTTGGTCAAATAACTAGTAATAGGAATAAACTGAAGTGATATATGACTATAATTTAGTGGTAATAATATGTATAAATATACATGTATATAATATGCATTCATCAATTTAGTGTAAATATTGAGGGTGTGTTTCGTATAACGGAAAATCTTTTCCGTGGAAAATATTTTTCAAGAAAATATTGTTTTGAAAAATAAGTAATAATCTTATTTCGGTGTTTGGTACGCAAATTAAGAAAAATAACTACTCAAGAGTATTCAAAAATAATCTAGATACAATAAACATGAAAGCATAAAATTTTGAACCAACAACCTTCTGAACCCACAAATTTAATAAATTTCTGACCGCTAAACTGTCGAAACCGCGAAATTTCAAATATGTAAACCTTATAATATCTAAACCCGTGAACTTTCAAACACATAAACCTCTGAACTCATAACTTTGGAACTTGTAAAATTTTGAACCTGTAACCCGAAATATGAAGAGAAAAAACTAAAAATATATATTAAAAAAAAGTTTTTCTTTGGGGGGGGGGGGGGGGGGGGGGGGGGGG
>MDKH01221116.1:0-29822 GCA_005239495.1 Nicotiana undulata | reverse complement strand
TACTTGCCGGTTTATCACCTGCCTTGTGTTTTGTACATATATCTGCTTAGATTAGGACAGGTGATCGTATCATGCTAAGTCTAGCCTCGTCACTACTTCGGCTAGGGTTAGGCTTGGCACTTACTCAGTACATGGGGTTGGTTGTACTGATACTACACTGCACTTCCTTGTGTTGTGCAGACCCTGCTACCGGACCCCGTGGAGCGTTCTGAGGGAGATACCTTCAGTCCACGTCAGAGCTTCGAGGTATACACTGGCGTTCGTGGATCCCGAGGCTTCTTTCCTTTACCGCTTCATTGTCTTTCTCCTTTATTTTCAAGACAGTGTTGCACTTTCATTCCAGACTTGTATTTAGTATTCTAGTAGCTAGTCCGTGGGGTTGTGACACCCCGGTTTTGGGAGTTTACGCTATTTCATGATTGTTATGTTCTTACTTTCCGCATTTAAAGTTTCTTTATTTCTATTAGCAATGCTTGAAGGATTCTGTTGGGAATATGAAGAAGGAAAAAAAAACACATTATCCATATTGGGTTAAACAGTTGTCCCACTATTATCTCAGTATGTGATGGGAATTGGTTGAAGTTGACGAGTTAGCATTTTATTCCGTATTAAATGATTTTTAAATTGCTAGTGCAAGTTATTCATTGGCTGGCCTAGCGGGTTCAACGTTAGGCCCAGTCACGGCCTAAAGGGTGGGAATTTGGGTCGTGACATTATTCTTTAAAGATGTTTGATAAAGCTCAACCAAATGTCTTGGTACACGACAAATCTTTGCCCATGGCCTTTTCCACTGCGACGATAACATTCAGTTTCTAAACCATTTGCCTTTCACTTCTCATAATTCCCTTTCCACTTTTGGTGGTTATTTTTGTTTGGGGGGTGATTAACACCAGGAAAATTTCTTCCTTGTCCTAGATCACGGCCACGGTCACGACCACGACCACAACCATTAATAGGGCCACAACCTTTCTCATGTTTGGCATAATGGAAATACATCTCATTCAATTCAGACAATGGTGTAGACCCAGTGGGTCGATTTTCGTAATTTCTCATGAGCAAGTCATTATTTCGCTCATTCACAAGGAGAAGAGAAATCAACTCAGAGTACTTCTCGAAACGTTTCTCTCGGTATTGCTGTTGCAAGACCATATTAGAAGCATGAAACGTTGTAAACGTTTTTTCAAGCATATCATAATCAGTGATAGTATCTCCACAGAGTTTCAATTTAGAAGTAATTCTAAACGTCGTAAAATTATATTCAGAAACAGACATAAAGTCTTGGAGCCTCAGATGAGCGCAATCATATCGTGCTTGTGGAAGAGTGACCAACTTTAAGTTGTCATATCTTTTCTTTAAGTCATCCCACAAAACACGTGGATCTTTGACTGTGAGATATTCTATTTTCAACCCTTCATCAAGGTGATGACGCAAGAAAATCAAGGTCTTAGCACAGTCTTAGGTACATGCTTTATTTTTATCTTTAATGGCGTCTCCAAGACCCATTGCATCTAAATGGATTTCAGCATCCAACACCCATGTCATATAGTTCTTGTCCGAAATTTCAAGGGCAACGAACTTTCTTTTCATAATGTCAGTCATAATTAAAAAAAAAGGAGAGGACAAAAGTTATACCTTAATCTTCTCAAAGAGCTTATTGAGACGGTAGAGTCTCGTACTGATAACGTGTTATAAAACAATAAAGAACAAGAACACTATTGCAGAGAAAGAGAGAAAATTCTTATTGAATTTTTGGATGATTTACAATGGGGTAAGACCCCTCTATTTATAGGGGAAAAAATGACTTAGCCACAAAGTCAAACTCTCTAAAAGATAGACATTCACTCTAAATAGAATTCTATTAATAACAATTGCGTATTTTTTATATTTTCTTTACAAGTCGATATAAAAAAGGACAACCACAAGCTATGTTTTAGACTTTTTGTCGACATCGAAAGGTGTTATTTATTTTTTTGGTTTACCATTTGGTGTTCGGTACCTACATTGGGGCCCGACTATATTTAGATTCCCGCCGGAAAGTCCCACATTGGGGGTAAAGCGCTCCCTAACAAAGGCGACTTCATACCCTGGGACTCGAACCTGAGACCTCTGATTAAGGATAAATGAGTAAATATTTACCACTCCACTAAAACCCTTGTTGGTATCGAAATATTTTCTAATTATGACGTTAGTGACTGCATTACGTATGTCACGACCCAGATTCCCAACCTTAGGTACCGTGATGGCACCTAACACCACACTTGCTAGGCAAGCCAATGTTAGAATTCGCTGGACTAATTCTCCTTTGATTATTTACTTAAGCAGGAATAAATAATATTAAAGAAACTCAATTTAAACGTTTTCCGATGAAGTACTCCCAATATAAAATATTAAACAATTAAATAGAACGAACCAAGAACTAAAAGTATAAATAGCTCTAAGCCTACCCCAGAGTCTTGTGTCACAAATCCACGAACTACTAAAGAATACTACAATTAATGGATAAAAGAAATAGTGTAATTGTCCTAAATGTAATAAAACAGTATATGTAAAATAGGAGAAGACTCTCGGAATCTGCGAACGCCGGCAGATGTACCTCGTGTCTCCAACTGAATAGGTGGTCGCTCTGGTATCCTCTACTGCTGACTAGCACCTGGATCTGTGCAAAAGAGCACAGAGTGTAGTATCAGTACAACCGACCCCATGTACTGAGTAAGTGTCGAGCCTAACCTCGACGAAGTAGTGACGAGGCTACGGCGGGGCTTTAACAATAAAAATGCGACAACAATAATATATAAAGCAAGTAGGAAATCTAAACAAACAAATTCAAATACTGCAACAATAATAAAATAACTCAACCGCCTCTTTCAGGCCTCAGCTATAACCAATTCTCAATAATTTCCTAGTTTGTCAAACTTTAACTTTGAATGAAAGTATTGCTAAAATATGAAAAATATAGTAAAATAAAAATTTAAACTTTTCCAAATCTGTAAGTCTCAAATCCTTGAGTTTCAAAGAAAAACTAGTAAAACATCTTTTGAAATCCAGTAAAAATATTTTTGTAGTAAAATCAAGTAAATCATAAGTGTCCTCCCTTATCACACCTTTGTTGTGGGGTGCAACCCGCTCCCACAAGTCCCCCTTATTCCTCCTCCCTGCATATATCACCCTTATCACTCATGTTGCGGTGTGAAACCCGATCCCACCTGTCCATCTTTATCACACCTTTGTTGCGGCGTGCAACCCGCTCCCACAAGACTTATCATAACCTTATATTAATTCATGAAGCTTTCACAATTTAGGCCAAGCCTTTCACAATATTTCTGTTTCAACAATATTAAATACGAAACTGCATTTTCTCATAAGCTTCATCAATATCTTCTCAATCATGGTACCGACAGGAACATCAATATGTATATATAAACTTCGTAAAAACAACACCACACTGCTCAATCGTGTGTACCACAAGGGAACCCAATAAACAACCAATACTCTTTATACACTCGCCACAACAATTGGCCACAATCAATTGAAACCAAGGAATCACGTATACCTAAACAATTATAAAACAGTTAAACTGCATTCCTCATTACTTCCTTGATATTATCAACAATGTTTAACAACAAGACAACGACGCTAAATAGTTATAGAACAATTAAGGCAACATCAAATAAGTTGTGAACAGGAAAGGGATCATGTTTAACAGGTAAATTGGGTGGTGCATAGATACCCGTCACCTCACCTATACACCACACCCATGCATTTCACATAGCAAACAAGTGGGGACTCCTATTACCTCAAGTCAAAGTTAGACCAAACACTTACCTCAGTCTCGCAAGCAATTCACTGCTCTAGCACTGCCTTTCCTTTAGAATTTGCTTCTAATCCGTTCGAATCTAATCATAATTTGTTCAATGTTATCAATCATAGCCTAAAGAAATCATCTTTATTGAAAAGCAATGGTTTTCCTAAGTTTTTCCCATTCAATTTCAAAAATCGACCTCGGACCCGCTTGGTCTAAACTCGAGGTTCGGACCAAAACCCGTTTACCCAATCTCCCCCGAGCACTAATATACAATTGGTATTGGAATCCGATCTCAATTCGAGGTCCAATTCCCCAAAAATTGTAATTCCTAAGTTCTACCCAAAAACCAAATTTTTTACCATGGAAACTCAAGATTTTTGGTTGAAATTATTGTTAAAAGTTTTTAGGAATTGAAAGAAACTAGTTAGAGATCACTTACCAATGATTTGAAGTAGTTTGGATCTTTGGAAAATCGCCTATGAAGGTTTAGGGTTTTAGAAAATTGGAAAAGAAGGAAAAATCCCGTCAAAAAACTGATATAACATGCTGCGGGTCTCGCATTTGCGAACCCTGGGCTTTCCGGGCATATATCGCTAATGCAAAAATGACCTCGCATTTGCGAACAAGGTCCTTCGCATTTGCGACCCAGGGACCTCGCATTTGCGAGATCAAAAACTTGTCATTGGCTTCGCATTTGCAAAGCCCGACCTCGCATTTGTGAGATCAGAGACCTGTGCACCAGATGTTCAGCTGTTGGGATTCATTTCTAAGTCTAGACACTCTGTAGCCTACCCGAAACTCACCCGAGCCCTCGTGGATCAAAACCAAACATGAACACGCATATAAAAACATCATACAGACTTGTTTGCGAAATCAAATCATCAAACTAACATCAAAATCTACAGATTTGGCCTCAAAACTCAAGATTTTCTCAAGAACACTCAAATTTCTAACTTTTCAACCGGATGTCTGAATTACATCAAATGAACTCCGATTCTCATGAAACTTCATATATAGGACTTACATAACATAACAAACTTGTTTCGGGCTCCGGAACCAAAATACGGGCCCGACATCATATATTTCATATTTTATTCCCTTTCTTTATTTATTGAATTAACCAACAGAATGATTTTCTTAAAATTGTTTTCTAAAGCTCGAGACCTCAGAATTCATTCCCGGGCATACTCTCAAGTCCCATATTTTATTGCGGACCTCCCGGGATCGTCGGGACACAGATCCGGGTTTGTATACTCAAAATGTTGACCAAAGTCAACTATAATCAAATTTTAACTCTAGAAATTACTATTTCTCATATTTTAACATAAAAGCTTTCCGGCTGCACGTTCGGACTGCACACGCAAATCGAGGTATTTAAGATCAACCTTTTTATGAAAATTAAGCATGTGACGGAGTCTATATTTATAAAATAACCCCTTGGGTCATCACAACGTATTATGCAATTTCTGAGTAATTATTTTCCAATTATGCATTGTTTGTTATGAAATATTATAATTATATTAGTGGATGTATATAACTCCTAAAGAAGTTACTCCCACTACTCTTCTCCATTAACCTCCCACTATTCTTCACCATTATGGTTGTAACTCCCACAAATCCATAACCCCTTCCATGATCTTCCCCCATGATCTCAATTGTTAATATCATATTTATGACATCCTTTTGTATTACCTTAATGTCATCCTTATAAATAGAGGGTTTGGCCATCACATTGTATACACTTGAATACATGAAAGAAATAAGATAGTTTTCTCTTTCTCTCCACATTTCTTGTCTATTTTCTTATTTTATAATATTACTTTGAGCTTAATTTCTTAACACGTTATCAACATGAATTGCTATATTCTTCTTATATTTTCTGTAAGAGATAAAAGCCTTCCATGGGAGCTACAACCTTGATTCAATTTGGTTGAGTCTGTGAAAATCTAGGCATTTAGTTGTTGTAACGACCCGACCGGTCATTTTGAGCTCTAGCGTGTCGTTCAGCAGTTGGAAGTCATGAACAACTTCATTTCAGGTATATTGACTTGTGCGTATGGTCGGAATTGAAATTCAGGAGGTTCAGAGTTAAATTGAAAGGAAAATTCCCATTTTAGGAGCCTTAAGTTTAAGAAATTAAGTAAGACTAGAATTTTGAGTAAACGACCTCAGAATTTTGATCTGAAGGTTTCAACATGTTTGAATGATGATTTCGGACTTGGGCGTATGTCCAGAACGAGTTTTGGATAACCCGAGAGCGTTTCGGTGTATATTGTGGAAGTCAGCATTTTTGAAGAAATTTCCTAAGTTTGGCTTGAAGCGCATTTCAATGATATTGATGTCCGTTTGGGATTTCGAGTTTGGAATAGCTCCGTATGGTGATTCTAGAGTTGGGAGCGCGATCGGAAGTGAATTCGGATGTCCGGAGGTCATTTTGAAGTCATTTGGCTAAAGATAGAAATTTGAAGATTTTTGAGAAGTTTGACCGAGAGTTTGACTTTTTGATATCGGGGTCAGATTCCAATTCCGAAAGTTGGAGCAGGCCCTTAATGTCGAATATGACTTGAGTTCAAAATTTGGGGTCAATCGGACGTGATTTGATAGGTTTCGGCATCAGATGTAGAAGTTTGAAATTTCAAAGTTCATAAAGTTTGAATTTTAGTGCGATTCGAGATTTCGGCATTGTTTGATGTGATTTAAGGCCTCGAGCAAGTTCGTATCATGTTTTGGGACATGTTGGAATAATTAGTTAAGGCCACGAGGGCCTCGGGTGGATCCCGGGTGGTTAACAGATCGGAAGTTGAAGTTTGAAAAGAGCTGAATTTGCTGTCATCTGGTGCGACCGCACCCACGATGGAATTTCTGAAGGAGCGGAGCCGCAGGTGCAGCTTGGACGCCGCAGATGCGAAGAATTGGGGGTCCGGCTGGGAGCGCAGGTGCGATGGTATTTCCGCACCTGCGAGGTCGCAGGTGCGGGTTATGGTTCGCAGATGCAGACTTGGCTCGAGCTGAGGAGAGCCGCAGGTGCAGAGGTTTTGTCGCACCTGCGGAATCGCAGGTGCGGTTGTTGGATCGCAGGTGCGGAAAACGACCTGGGCAGAATATTTTAAAACCGAGATTTGTTGGTCATTTCTTCATTTCTTCTTTGGTTTGGGCGATTTTGGAGGAGCCTCAAGGGAAGATTTTCGTCATGAATCAAAGGTAAGTAACTTCTTCATGTTTTAAAGTTAAATACAAGATTATTACATGGATTTGAACATGAAAATGCTGGAAAATTCGGGAATTTTGGAGAAAACCTAGAAACTTGATAAATGTCATTTTTGCCATGAATTGAGCATAAATTTTGGAGTAAATTGTGTAATTGAATTAGTAAAGCTTCGGGTAGAGATTTTCTTCAAGAAATTTCGGAATTCGGGCACGTGGGCCTAAGGGCATTTTGGTCAATTCTTTGAGCGGAGTTGGGAAATTATATAATCTGAATTTTTAGTAAATATTAGAGTATATTTTCATTGGTTTGTCGTTGTTTGGTTAGTTTGGGGGCGTTGTGCATCCATTGGAGTCGTCGGAATGGCTTAGAAGCCGGTTATGGAACTTCGGAGCGAGGTGAGTCTCCTTTCCAACCTAAGGGGGAAATGTCCCCATAGGTTCCTTATTTGTTATGTATACATGTTGTGGGGGCCGCGTACGTACCAAGTGACGAGAGTCCGTACGTGGAGACTATATTTCTATGTCGGGTAGCTATAGGACTCACGAGCATGCCTCTATGTGCCTTATTTGTACCTTGTATGTATTGTAAGTTGTGATTGTTGTTGAGATGACATGGAAAGGTGAAATATTATGATTTCAATCCCACTTAGCTACAGTTGTATTGGCACAGTCCTGTTGGGTTCACTGTTGAGTCGGTACACATATAAACCTACATATATGAATATGCATTTATCATTATCGAGTCAACACACGAGTCGCAGGTAAGATTCGCAATCGTGGGTAGCTTATCATTATCGAGTCAGCACACGAGTCACATGTAAGATTCGCGATCGTGGGGAGCTTATCATTATCGAGTCAGCACACGAGTCGCAGGTAAGATTTGCGATCCTGGGGAGCTTATTATTTTCGAGTCAGCACACGAGTCGCATGTATGATTGGCGATCGTGGGTAGCTTATGACCTCAGTCCTTATGACCACCCTTATGACTCCGGCCGATTGTCTTGTTATGGTATTATATTATCACTTGAGTCTGAGTCACTTATAGTGGGATTGACAGGTATTGTGTAAACGGAGGATTTGGCACTTGCAGTTCATTTTCAGTTGTTACTTGGATTATATTATTTTCTTATGTACTTGTTGATTTCTGCTTCACATGCCTACTGCTTTAGCCATATCTCTTTTTATATTATATTGCTGGACCTTAGTGAGTATCTAGTCGACCTCTCGTCACTACTCCTTCGAGTTTAGACGGGATACTCACTGGGTACATATATGTATATGTACTCATACTACACTTTCTGTGCATTTTATTGCACAGGTACCTTTATAGTACAGTGATCGATTTGGGGACTTATACGGGCTGCATTCATCCAGAGGCGTTCCACAGCTGTCGGAGTCTCCCTTCTGTGTACTTACATATTGTATTTATTGCCTTTGTCCAATTTGTTTTTCGGACAAGCGTTGTATAATTGTATAAGTTCTTAGAAATTCCTCATGGACTCGTGTCACCGGGTTCTGGGGATGTCTTGGTAATTTTTTTTTTGTATTAAGTTAGTTTCTTGCCGTGTTTAAATTACGAAATTTATTTATTTAATAATGGAAATGGAAGAAGAGGCTTCGATTCTAAAATGTTAAACAGGAAAGTGTCCCAACTGATTAAGGGGTCGGCTTGCTTGACAGTGGTGTCCGGCGCCATCACAACCCATAGGTTTTGGGTCGTGACAACGTGGTATCAGAGCTCTAGGTTCCCGTAGGTTTCACGAGTCATGACCAAATCTAGTAGAGTCTTGCGGATCAATACGGAGACGTCTGTACTTATCTTCGAGAGGCTACAGGGTTGTTAGGAGTACTTCCCTTCTTGATTCCTCATCGTGCGATTTGATTTCTTTAAGGCCTATGTCTATTTTTCTTCCCACTCAATCTTACGCGTCGCGAAGCGCTTGATATGAATCATGATTTCGAGGAATTTAAATGATACTATGGATGTGGTGCGGGATGTTCCTCCCTGCGAGATTGATTGAGGTTATTGTTGTGGCTTTGCGGAAGAATATTATGTGTTTCAGCCCAGTAGCTGTGATTCTGAGGGCTTTGAGATCATGCTCAGGTTGTGATGACGCTCACGATTGGTTATCGCGCGATTTCGATATGGCGGTAGAATGCTTGCCCGTAGGACGGGGGTGATGAATGGATTGAAGGGAGGTCTCCTCAGAGTGGGATTTAGATATTTTAGCATTTTATTCCGGCGGAGGAAAGGCGATTGAACTATAAATTGTCAGGTTTTGGGTGATAAAAGTAATGAAGCTTGGTGTTATCGAGAAAGGTGGAGTATTCACCCGTGTTGTGGCACCGATGTTTGATCGAATAGAACGTGTTAAGTTCGCTGGTGTTGTAATATTTCGGTTGCATTGGGTTAGAGTGTCTTGAAGCAGTGTTAAGGAAGCAGTTGTTATAGACCGTGGTGTACAGTGGTTTAAGTATTGGAATGAGCATTTCTAATGAAGGCAGCTCAAGAAAGATGATCATCAGAGAGTTTGAAGTCATGGTGATTTGCTAGTGCAAGAGCTACAGAGAATGATATTTTAATTGAGACAGCAGTCGAGAAGCATGCGATGAAGGAAGCCATGTGAAAAGTGTCAGGTAGCGGCTAAACCTCTAAATGCCAGGCGTCAGAGACGAAAGTTGGCTAGTTTCTTAAAGTAATGAGTCCAACTAAGTAAGAAGTGACAGTATAGCCTATGAGTTCAGTGGTAAGGCGGTTGTCTACCTTGAGGAGGAGTTGAAGTGATTTGAGAAATTTTGTGGATAGGAAGTAGGTCCACAAGCTTAAACCGAAATGTTGGTTATTCGGCAGAAGGTTAGATGCCACCGAGAGGAGTTGTTAGGGATGAAGAAGGATGAAGCATAGCTTGGAATCAGAAGATGTTGTCGCGCGCATAGTGGATGTCCATAGGGAGCGGACGAACTAGTCAAGTCGATGAAGGAGGACAAGCTTAGGATGGGGGTCTCGATGTCGTCGGAAGTGTGCCTCACAGCATAGTGGAAGGTGTCGGTTGGTGAGTTTCCACAGGTGAGTTATCTTCTGTGAGTAGGATAACAGCTGTGGGGTAGGCAAGTTTCTTGGGATCCCAGTGGCTAGTCGGTAGGAAGCAGAATGTGTAAATGGTGCTAGAGAATTGAGTATTTGGGGAATGCTAACAGGGAAATTAGGAAGAATTGGATAGATTGGTTGAGCAAGGTCATGTCAACAAGAAGAATAGGTCTCAGCGGTGTTTGGATTGGTGCAGGGTGTGGCTTCGGGCTAAGTGAGGGAGTCCCACCACCTGTAGTTGGGTTGTAGGGTTGCGTCCTCATGGGATTTAAGAATTTTCGGTGTATCGGCAAGTTGTTACAGATAAGAGGAAGTAGTAAAGCGGTAATCGAGCATGGCATATGATAAAAATGTGCGAAGTTGGTCCTATCGGACCAGGGTTAGGCTCTGGAAGATTAAGAATTTGTGCCTAAGGCCTAGGCAAGTTGTAAGGGAAGTGACTCAGTCATGTGCTTCATCGAGAGCATATTCATGTGCTAGAAGAGCCTTGGAGTTGATTATATTCGGGGCCCGTCAAAGTGGGTGACTCTCTGTAGCGGTCCTAGTGAATTTGAAATCTAGAGACTGTGGTGTTTAAGGGTTTCAAGCAGCAGTGTGATTAAGAATCAAACTTTTGCAGTATAATCTCTAAGAAGAAGGAAAATAGTTGGAGTATTCTATGTTATTTTCACCACGCAGGATAGTGTTGGAGGAGTGAGAGAAATAAACTGCGGGTTGTAGAAAGATTATCAGGAGGTTGTGAGATGGATTGCGGGATTTAGGCAGTATGGTCTCGTGAATCAAGGTCACTCAGGATGAGTGAGGATTGAGCTGCTATGAGTTTAAGGAAGTTACTATTACCTTTGAGGCAACTAAAGATGATTAAAAGAAGATGGATTGGTTAGCCATGATGGAACGACGCTTGTACGCCAGTGATCAGTTCCTTTGGCGTGATTGAGTATGTGTATGGTTTGTACAGATATGTGTGGGGCTTGTCGGCCGTCGTAATAGATTTCAGTTGGACGCATTCAAGTGTTATGGCCTGTCTGGTGTAGATGAATCCCGAAAGGTTATGGGGGTTAAGTCCACTACTTAAGGATTTATATGTATTGTGAGGGTGAGAACTCACTTGTGTGTTTTTATGGTTCTCATGAATTGAGGTAAGTAAAAGGTTTCTCTATGATGAAGTGTTCACCTTATTAGTGGTTCAGGAGTTATGATGGAATTCCTACGTTGTTCTATGTTGGCACGTCGGGTGCAGTAAGCTGTATGTAACTGGAAGTAAGAATCGAGATCGCGGTTTGGTGATAATAAGGATGTCATGAGCTCGGAGGAGCAAGATCAGGGGATTTGAATTTTTGGAATAAGCTGACGTTGTCTTCAGTGTCATCTGAGATCGGTGATTGATGAAAGAGGCTTTGCATTATGGTTACGGGTCCTTAGATTGTTTTAATGCCTTAGGATGGTCGGTGGTATGGATGTGCATGCTTGTTACCTTGTGTGGAAGGTCGTGGGAGTATGACCGCGGGAAGATTGGATAAGTGTGACATGTAGTCACCTGATTGGTTGAAGAATTAGACCAAGTGTAAATGAGCGTAATATTGCTTAATTGAGAATTTATGCCTGGGAGGGGTTCGATTCAGTTGATTGTGTTTGTAGGGTGTTGTCCCGGCTATGGGGGTTGTTCTTGTGTGTTATGAGAAAAGAAAGTGGGTTGCTATGGAACCAGGTCAAGCTATTGGACTAGTTCAGTGTCAGCAGAGTTGACTTGAAGTGTGTGAATGGATTAAAACAAGATTATGGGCTTCAAGCGAGTCAGATTGTTCATTTCGGTGTGGCGCTCCTCAAGGATGAGGTATTAGAATATCACGTGTTGTTCCGCCTTAGTCAAATCCATGTGATATTGTGATTGTGTCGTGCGAGTTGTGAGACGGCTTGATAAATTCTTATGTGTTGAGATTCCGCGTGGCGATGAGGTTAAGTGAGCAGAATGGATCTTGAGATTCAGATTATATATCGCACCTCAGTTGTGCTTGAGTTTTGTAGCATATGGCTCTATCAGTCTCCCCAAAATGGTATTATGCACTCAGCGTGCTTGTGACCGATTTCAATAATTTGTAATAATGAGCAATTCAGCTCCGTGTATATTTCCTTATGTAATCTTATGATGGGATCGGGTGGCACGCCGCCATGGGTATGCTATTTGGATCAGGTTGCACGCCGCAACAGAGTGATGTTGAATACGATTCTCTATTATTATTTATTTCTTATGTTTGACTTCCTATCTTCTGAGGAAAGTTCATATTCGTTGTGTGAGTTAAGTAGTCCCTTCCAGAGTCATGTCTTATGTATCATGTATCATGTTCGATTTGTGGCCTATTGGCGCATGGTGGCATCGTGTGAGACTGTTGGTTATGTCTGGGATGATTGGTTATCTGAGCAGTTCATACTGGGTGAGACGAGAATTATGGATCAGGGATCGGTGCGATGAGATTATGTGAAATATATTACAGGTCAATCACCATTATTTGGTTTGTAATGAAATGATGATCTAAGTCAAGAGAAAATATGTCAATGTGTAGTTAACTCTGCAATTGGTTAGAAGTTTCTACACATATCCTCTGTTGTGGTGTTATCGTCAGCATTATAGCAGAATGTATGAAGGTATCTTATAAGGTGCCGTGAGAGCATCAAATTCGCAGAATTATGGCTATTAAAGTTCAGGGAGCGTCATTGTGGTCAGATAATGGATCATGGGGTGTATGGTGCTGATTCAGCAAAGGCACGCAGTTGTGTTCTGGTGTCTCGTGTGGTAGTTGATACGGTGTTCAAATATTAGAATCGGGCATGGCAGAGAATTTTAGGTGTTGGAACAAAGTTCGGAACTTATTGTATGAATAAGAAGAGGATATCTTCAGGTTTGATCAAGCTTGTGTGCTCAGCGGGGTTGTAGTAGCACGGGCAGGCGCAAAAGCTGTAAAACAATGAATTCACATAACTCCGGAGCAGTTCTTGGCATGTTCGAGAACGAATGACTGTTTTAAGTGGGGGAGAATGTAACGACCCGACCGGTCATTTTGAGCTCTAGCGTGTCGTTCAGCGGTTGGAAGTCATGAACAACTTCATTTCAGGTATATTGACTTGTGCGTATGGTCGGAATTGAAATTCAGGAGGTTCGGAGTTAAATTGAAAGGAAAATTCTCATTTTAGGAGCCTTAAGTTTAAGAAATTAAGTAAGACTATAATTTTGAGTAAACGACATCGGAATGTGGATCTGAAGGTTCCAGCAAGTTCGTATGATGATTTCGGACTTAGGTGTATGTTCGGAACGTGTTTTTGATAACCCGAGAACGTTTCGGTGTATATTGTGGAAGTCAACATTTTTGAAGAAATTTCCTAAGTTTGGCTTGAAGCGCATTTCAATGATATTGATGTCCCTTTGGGATTCCGAGTTTGGGAATAGCTTCGTATGGTGATTCTGGAGTTGGGAGTGCGATCGGAAGTGAATTCGGATGTCCAGAGGTCATATTGAAGTCATTTGGCTAAAGATAGAAATTTGAAGGTTTTTGAGAAGTTTGACCGAGAGTTTGACTCTTTGATATCGGGGTCAGATTCCAATTATGAAAGTTGTAGCAAGTCCGTAATGTTGAATATGACTTGTGTGAAAATTATGGGGTCAATCGGATGTGATTTGATAGGTTTCGGCATCGGATGTAGAAGTTTGAAATTTCAAAGTTCATAAAGTTTGAATTTTAGTGCGATTCGGGATTTCGGCGTTGTTTGATGTGATTTGAGGCCTCGAGCAAGTTCGTATCATGTTTTGGGACATGTTGGTATAATTGGTTAAGGTCCCGAGGGCCTCGGGTGGATCCCGGGTGGTTAACGGAACAGAAGTTGATGTTTGAAAAGAGCTGAAGTTGCTGTCATCTGGTGCGACCGCACCTGCGATTGAATTTGCGCAGGTGCGGAGCCGTAGGTGCGGCTTGGACGCCGCATGTGCGAAGAATTGGGGGTCCAGCTGAGAGCGCAGGTGCGATGGTATTTCCGCACCTGCGAGGTCGCAGGTGCGGGTTATGGGTCGCAGGTGCGGACTTGGCTCGAGCTGAGGAGATCTGCAGGTGCGGAGGTTTGGTCGCACCTGCGAAATCGCAGGTGCGGAAAACGACCTGGGCAGAATATTTTACAACCGAGATTTGTTGGTCATTTCTTCACTTCTTCTTTGGTTTGGGCGATTTTGGAGGAGCCTCAAGGGAAGATTTTCGTCATGAATCATAAGGTAAGTAACTTCTTCATGTTTTTAAGTTAAATACAAGATTATACATGGATTTGAACATGAAAATGGTGGAAAATTCGGGAATTTTTGAGAAAACCTGAAACTTGATAAATGTGATTTTTGCCACGAATTGAGCATAAAATCATATACTGAACAATATTCATATCCAAGAATTTCCCTCAAGTGAATAACTGCTAAATTGATATTAAATCCATAACACTCAATGAAAATCACATAATTACTCATATTCGACTCACGGGCATGCTTGACCACAACATATAGGTACTCATCACCTCATCTATACATTCGACATGGAATAAACACTTACCTCGACTTCCACGATCAAATCAAGCCTCTAGCACCGCTTTTCCTTTTGAACCCGACTCCAAACCAATCGTATCTAGACATAATCTACTTAATAACATCAATAAATGCTAAACAATTCAATTCCAATGCTTAATTATAGGTTTTCTAGCATTCTTTCCAATAATCGAAAAATCGACCCCTGGCCCGCTTGGTCAAAACACAAGGTTCAGACCAAAACCTGATTACCCATTCACCCACGAGTCCGAATATATAATTTGTTTTGAAATCCGACCCCTGTTGATACCCAATTTTTCCTCAAATAAATTATTTCAAATTTGCATATATACCTTCAAAATCAGTTTTTATAATGATGGGTATTTTTCCATAATTTTTCATTTTTTTATAAATTTATTTCTAATTTATTCAGTACTTTTATATCCAATAATTATTCATAAATTGCATTACAAATAATTTCAAAACATTTCTTGGGACAATATATCATTTTTTAATCCTATTAGGATTTAGTTATTTTAAAAATTAGCCAATTTGGCATTATTTGGCTCTAATTACAACAATTTTGCAATTACAGCCTAATTATACATTTATGCTATTTTAATTCAATAATTAGTCATTTACTTTTTTTTAATACTAATTAATTACTTTAATTTCATTTACTAAGCATCAATTTCATTTTTATAAATATTAGCCACTTTTTACTAATTATTTATCTATTAGTTGGGTATTTAACAAATAGCCATCTTTATTTAAATTATAGCCTAAGACATGGTCCAATTAAATAACCCATCAGACCCCAACCAAATTAATTTATCCCAATACCCAAGCCAATCTCTAAAGACACCCGACCAATTACCCTATTCAATCTTAGACGTTGATTATTTCAAATCAACGGTCCAGATCAGCCCCTTCCTAATTTAACCCCCTAATGAATACCCCCATCTCATTTCCCCCGTTCTTATTCTCTCTCAGCCTGTCTCTCTATCCCCCTCTCTCTATCTCTGGTTCTCTCTAGAACCTTCCACCTCCCCCCCCCCCTCTCCAATGAACTTTGTTCATCTTCTCCGGCCACCTCCCTAGCCGGAATTCATGACCTCTCACCATATCCTAGCCTCTGCCTCACCCCACACCGGTTTGACACTACCTTGAGGTCCTCAGGTGTACCTGTAGCGGTTCAACTCTCACCTATGGCCTTTCATGCCGTTTTTCAGCCATCTCCGGCCGTTCGAGTAAGATCTATGACTTTTCGGCTGAAACCGTTAATGTTTTGAGGTTTTCTTATCTTCTATGGGTTCTCTTTGATACCCTAGCTCTTAAAACTCTCCGATCCTTTTAGATCTATGATAGATCTGTGTATACTTTGAGCTATTTCGTTGTTTTCTCAAAGATTCTCCGATTTTCTCTAAAACGACTCTTCGTTCTCAACTAGGGTTTCATGACCCCGTTTTAAAATGATTTTCCTATGATTTTTCCAGTATTATCCTAGGGTCTCTACTATGTTTTAGTGATTTATTTAATTTTCTCTCTTTATCTGAGTCATTGTGTTGAAATCCCTAATTTTAGACGTAAACCCTAAGCCCCTAACTTTGTCTTTGATAATGTTTGCATATGTGCTTGCGTCTCATGAACTTTATGATTCTTCGATGTTTTACCCTATTTTTTTCATCTGTCTCTGATTTTTTCTTGCTTTTTCGCTTACATTACTGTTTACTTTGTGATTCATGTGAATCCCTAATTTCATATGATTTCCCTACTAGGTCTTCTAACTTCTTGCCTATTATCTGTTTTAATTCGTGTTAATTTCCTTTAATTAATGTTATTCCTATTCGAATCCCTGATTCTATGTGATTGTTACTAGAGTCTCTGATTTTTTCCTATTATGTGTTTACTTCGGGTACTCACAGGAATCAGTACTACTCCTGTTTAACCCCTAATTTCCTGCAATTAATATCTCACCGATCTCTTGTGAGGATTCCCGTACTGATTTACAACCTTTAAATAATTTCCTTGTCCTAATTTTGGTTGATTATGCTGTCACACGAACTCTTATGTTATTTCCTTAACTGAAACATTCTGAACCTAGTCTCAATTGCATACTTGTACTGTTGAAATTGTTTCCTTATATGTTATATGCATGTCACATATGAGAACTTTCCTTATTTCTTATTTTCCTACTAGCCGTTTGAACTTAACCCCTTCAATTAAGGGATACCTATGCTTATTTTACACTGATTGATACTCAGTCCCTTAATTATTGGTTCCTACCTTATTTACCATATGTTTTCAACTATATATATGCACTACTCTTTTATTAAGCAACAGACGAACTAATCTGGTTCAATAACTCTCTCCCTCACAACTAAAACTCTTTATTCTATCTTCTGTGCTACTTGCTACTACTCTAAGTTAGCCAGTGCATCTCCTATTTTTCTGCTTTGTGTTCCTGCTTTCTTCACTTCACTGGTATGTCCTAATTCAAATCTCAGTTCTCAAACCAACATGTTTCTATTACTGTTGCAATTCATTGTGCTTCTGATATGCTTTTACTTACTATTTTGTTGTTCAACATGTAACTATAATCCTTAGCTCCATTCACATGTTAAGTTATACTCTATTTGTCATAACCAGTACGTCTTAATGTACCTGATACATGTTCTATGTGAATCTTCATGCCTATGTTTGGTACATTAGTTTGATTAGGGAATACTCTATTGTCTTAAACTATTTGGTCCTGTTATGTTAGTCTAATCCTATACCCTACTGTATCCCCAATCCCTTGAGTCCTTAGGAACTTCTGATTGTGTACTGCCTGCTGCATGCCTACCCTCACATGCTTTGTATTTGTCCCTCAAACCCCATTACCCCTGCTTGTGGTTGTTGGACTATTCTTGGTCTTTTGTGTGATGCTGGACTTGTTTTGGTCCTAACATTAGTGTTCATGCTCTTTCAAATTGTTTTCACCAGTTAAACTTTTGTTATGAAAACTATTTCAATTAAGTCCCTTTTCCAAAACTATTTTCCTACTCAAAGTTTTTAAACTTTGTCAAGCACTCTCACTCTATTCCTAGACCCCTTAAGGTCTGCCCCCTTTGTGTGAGCATTGCTTTGGGACCCTTGAGCTCCCTCTGAACTTTGACACACTAAGGTTGTCCATTCCACACTGCACTTACTCTATCTTGGCTATGAAATCTGGGTGTGAGCACTGCTCGGGATCCCTTGAGGTCCTTAGGGAACTCTGACACACCCCGATTGTGAGAAAGGCTGTTAAATAATACTTGGCATTGAGGACCTGGATACTTGGGCCTATACTGTAGGCTCCATATAGTTAACTTCTTATTTTCCTTATTTCAATTATGTAATTCATACCCATTGGTCTGTAATAATTATCTGTAAAACAACTGTAGGGATGGATAGTGAAAATGGGAGAGTGATATGCATGTTGTAGTGTAATCAGGGTAGAAACCATGCTACCTAGGTTGATTTTCTCTATGCGCAATAACATCCATGTATAGGTACAACATATGCCACGCATGCCATGCATTAGATATCATGCTACATAGGATCCATACATGTACTGTTTTCAGCATCTCATCATCGCTTAGAAATCGTGCCTCTAAGGTAAACATTAACATAAATGGTCGTTATGTGATTCTGTATGTCCTGAAAACAGTCATAAATCTTGATAAAAAAAATGTGTTAACATCAGTTGTTATTCATGCAAAATATCATGCTACAACTACTGCACACTTAGAAATCCTGCTTTAGGGGAACAACATTAAAAGAAAAATGTACTTCTGCCTATTTTGAAACTATGCATAACTTGGCATGAATTTAGAAATCATGCTCGTAAGTCATTCTGCATATTCTTGCATTAGAAATCATGTTCTAGGATCACAATCGTCTAATTACGCTAGTCCAGTTACTAAGTATGAAATAGTCACCCTGCTCCAAAAACTGATAACAAATTCTTGTATGTTCTGCGACACTTAGAATCACATGTTCTTAGGTATAACAATCTAAAACTGTTAACAATTCCGAACAACTGTTGTATATTAACCCATGCCTACGCGAGCCTTAGGTAATCAACTTAAATAATAAAAACTGGAACTGTTTATTGTGACTATTGTTTAACTGTCAGCATGTTTAAAAACCAGTAGGCAAAACTGATTAGGACTTCCTCTCTGAGTTATAAATTTGATTTTGATGTTATCACTTAGATACCATGTCTAGGATCTGAATTTGGACCTTAATTGTGCATGAGTCATGTTGTTTATGTGTTCTATTTGTGGAGGTGTACCTGAGCCTTCTATTTGTTTTGCATGCTCCCTTTTAATTGAAGTCTTATCTATTTTATTATATGTCGCCTTAGTATTTTTACCTTTAAAACCTGAGGGTCTGCCTAGAACCCCCTTATAGGATAAAAGTCCTAGATTCCTCCGGGACTAATAGGAAGGGACGGGTAACAACATGCAATAGAGGTCGAGACCAACACTCGCTTTAATTACCTTCACGGGGTGGAAAAGGGTAGATATGGATATGATGACCGTTGTGCTAATACCACGTGTAGCCCCTCTTTGAGGAGTGTCATACCGGGTATTGCATTGATGTGATCCATATTACAAACAAACCTAGGATACCCCTTTACTCCCATAAACCTGTTTAAATTATAATTCTTTTCAAAATCTAGATTTTCCATTAACTGTTTCCAAACCTATGTGTACTTGGACGTAAATCCCCTATTATTTGAGCCATATTTGTTTATTTGCTAATTGTACAAAAATTCACAAAAGCTATTTGGCCGGGAACCACACTTGTGGATCCTGAGGGGGTGCCTAACACCTTCCCTTAGGATAATTTCAAGCCCTTACCCTGTCTCTGGTTATCAAACGTAGTTTTAAATGAACCCCCTAATAGGTTCCCTAACGCACCTCAAAATCGTTTGGTGGGACTCTTCAAGAAATGCAAACCCGTTTCCCAAAAGGAATGAGTTTTCTCAACCAATGTCATAAACCCTTTCAAACCGGGCCCCCAAAGGAGTGCCTGGGAAAAAAAGGGGGCGCGACAGCATGGCGACTCTGCTGGGGACTTTTAGGCTTTTACCATTTTCAAATCGTTTTTGTGAATTTGTACCCCTCCCCTATTTGCAATTATTTTTTTATTCCTTTAAGCGTTTAATTTTTTCTTCAAAAGTAACTGACATTTCCTTTTGTTTTCTCCCTTTGTAATCATTTAAATTATAAACTGTTGTATTTACTGCTTTCATAAACGTGCAAATACGTGGCTACATGTTTACTTTATTTCATTATTCATGATCCAACATTCATACTCCACTCGTGCCAAAACAAATCCTATAACAATGCTTGATGAGTGGTTGCTCCCTTCCTATATTATTACCCCTAAATTTGGAAAGGCTTATTTGCGGTAAAACTAGTCGATCAGCGGTGCAGTCGACGATTTTGTGCCTTCCTCCTTGAGTTGTCCGCTCAAGGGTACCAGTCTAAAACCCCATAGAAACCTTACTCCGTTATACTGCTGCATGTATCATGGTCAAACCTAACAAGGCTAACGTGTTGTCCACACAATAGCCTTTAAGATAGCCTTATCCAAAAGTCCACTGGCTTTCCATACACCCAAACAGACATCATCACGTTTTGTGCATTTATTTGGAGAATTAAATTCTTCATGCTAATTGTTGATGTTAAATAGTCAATTCTGGTGGGCGTAAGGGCCTAACATTGTTTGCCTTACAAAAATATGAGGCACGAAGTCCCCATATTCGGCATGATCACCAACATCCACCCAAAATTGCTAAGCTGGTGGGAAGATTTACATTCTAGTGACAAAACCCTCGTCAGAAAATATCTGGGTAATCTACCATCCCTCATGGAAATCCAGCCTAACAACATGATGATAGAGGCTGCTACCTTATTTTGGGACTGTGAAAGGGTCGTCTTCTGCTTTGGGGACCTCGAAATAACACCCTTACTAGAAGAGATAGGAGGATTGGCCGGCCTAGTTTGGGAAACCCCGGGTTTGCTAATGCTTGAGAACCGCACGGGCAAGAGTTTCCTTAAAATGATGGGCCTGAAGAAGAATGCAGAATTGGTATGCCTAAAAGAATCATACATCCCTTTTGACTACTTTTATGAAAGGTACGGTCACATCAAATCATACCGTACCTACCATGATGAATTTTCCATCACATCCTTGGGACACATCCACCGCAGGGTATTTGTCTTCATGTTTTTCTTCCTGGGTCTAATCGTGTTTCCAATGAAGAAAGAAAGAATCCATACTAGGTTAGCTATGGTAACTAAGACCCTAATGGAGGGGATTGGTGGGTAGACATTCAACATTGTGCCCATGATTATTTCAAACATATACCAAGCCTTGGAGAAATGTCAAAGAGGAGCGAAACACTTCGAGGGTTGCAACTTATTACTTCAGCCTTGGCTCCTAGAACATCTACAAAAGGGCCAATATCAGCTAGAGTTTTAGCGAAGGGCGTGGAATGACCACATCGCTTTCCACCATCCAAAGCGATTGACTTACATTCCTGACATGTTCGCTCAGCCTGAGAATGCCAAAGAATGGGTTGAGCTCTTTGATAATCTAACTGAAGAACAGGTCCAATGGATGTTCGAGTGGTTTACGACAGAAGAATTCATCGCCCGGTCCAGAGATGCACCGTTCCTGATATTGATTGGTATGAGGGGAACATATCCTTACGTCCCTCTCCGAGTCATGAGACAAGCATATAGGAAGCAAGTCATACCAAGGGTCGACAAGATGAGCCATCTTTGAGCTCTCTTTGAAAACGATGATAGTCCCTACAAGTGCCTACCTCAGGAACAAAGAGGTTCCCAAATTAGGACACGCTTTACATTCCCGCACTGTGTGTTTAAATATTGCAATACTTTTCATAATCCTCACTGACTTGGCTACCTTTTGTTTTTATTTTTGTTTTCTTTATTTTTATTATTCCCCTCCACAAAGGTTAGTTGGTGCACTCTGGCATCATCATCTTTTTTCACAAGATCCAGGGGCCCTCCACCCACTCCTCCTCCTAGTCCTCCTAAAGGCAAGAAAAAAGGCAAGAATAAAATGGAAGATTCAAGCAACATCAGGAAGGAGAACACAACTGAACCGGTAGAGGCCACTGATGGCCAGGGTATTCGGGTTCCAAATGAGAATATGTCGCAGCTTGAATAGAAGTTATTGAAATTCCAAGAAGAGCTTGATCAGGTTTGAAATCTGGAAACCCTGTCATTCTCCCTCAACATCCCAGACGTCACCCTCCCTAACATTCAAAATCCTACACCTCTGCAAAATATCCCAAAATAACAGAATCATCCAGCACCTCACCGTCACACCACTCAACCAAAGAACCAAGCTCTCCCAGCGCAATGCAATACCTGCCATACCCCAAATAACACTCCACTACTTATCCCAGAACCTCAGAACTCCACAAACGACCATATCTATGCCCATACACTAGGCCACCATAACAATCCTATCTACGTGGAGACCATGACACACTCCACTCCACCTATACCATACACACCTGAGTCTGATGAAAAGGATCTGCTTATCAGGAACTTGTCCGAGGAACTTAAGAAGCAGACTAGCCGGTTGATGAATGGTGATTTTACCACTCATTTTAGCCTCTTTTCGTTAGATTTTGCATCCTTCAATGATAACTTGAAGTCGTTTATAGTGTGTAATTGCTCAAATTTTAGGAAAATGATGCCATGAAGTGATTGGTGTTTAATTGAAGTGAAGTTGAGCAAAAAGTGGTGAAAAATGCACAAAAGCTCCAGTGATTCCGCACCTGCGGACTCTGGGCCGCTGGTGCGACCTCGCACCTGTGGTGGATGGAATGCACCTGGAAGGAAGGCTCAACTGTACAAAACCGCACATGTGGAAACCGCAGGTGTGACTTTTTGTCCGCAGCTGCGGAAATTGATCAAGAACCCAGATTCGCACCTGCGCTTGGACCTCCGCTCCTGCGGAACCACACCTGCGAAGATTCTTCCGCAGGTGCGGCCAACGGGCATCAGTACTGGGATAAAATGTAAAAACACATTTTCTCATTCCCAACTCACATATACTCGACCTAGCAGATCTTTTGGCATATCTTTGGCTTTGTAAATATATTTTTGAGAGAGAAGAACAAGTCTTGAAGCTAGGGTGTGCACACACACTTGGGTCTTGAAGATTTCACTCTTGTGGTTAAGGTTTTCTTACTCATTTTTGTTTGTTTCTTCATATCCTTGCTTTGTATTGAATATTTAAGTGTGTAGTATTTATTTCCAACACTTGAATCTTGTTTATGGAAATTTACATATTTAAAGTGTGGATTAAATACCTTGTTGTGCTTATGTATTGAATGATTTTATTCTATTTATGAAGTGAGTTATTGTTTCTTTAATTATTCTTGTTCTTTAATGTTTTCAAAGGGATTAGCTAACCCTAGGACTTGCCCATTAACTCCGAATTAATTTTACAAAAGATAATTTGGGGTTGGGAAAGATTAATTAACAAGAACTTGAGGCTTTAACCCTCATGTTATAGATTCTACCTAGGGATAGGATTGAACTACTTGTAGTCATATCTGGAAGTGCTTCATCTCTTAATTGGGTTAGGAATAATTCAATTAGGAAGTCTTGTTAGTCTTTGGGAAAAGCTAATTAAGTATTATTATCCGTGGCTAATTAACATAAACTTGCTCATATTTATAAAATCGTGAAATACATTGGATCGTTACTTGAGTGTAATACCCGATGCATTCATGCTTGGTGACATTGATCATTTTACTTGCTTTCTAGGTTAGTTTATATTTTTGCAAGTAGTTGTAAACACTTTCAAAACCATAATCTATTTGTTTGGCATTGCGCGATAAGTGATAATTCTCTTACATTCCTAATCGCCTAAATATTGTTCTCTGTGGGATTCGACCCCAACCTTGATGGGTTACTATATTTGACATCGATCGCTTACACTATTTTAAGGTGTAATTTGAGCGTATCAAATTTTGGAGCCATTGCCGGGGACTACGATTTTGAAATTACTAGATAGTGTGTACTTTACTTTATATCTTTTTCTATTCCATCACACGTTGCTCGTTTTGTTTGGTGAACTAGGTGACAATGGCCAACTTTGAGTATGATGAAGAGGAGAACCCTTTCGCCAACATCGAAGAATATATTGACGACACCAATGTTATCCTCCCTCCTGTAGTTGGTGCATCTACTTTCAAAGTGGATCATGGAATGATTCTATTGCTCAAGGCGGAAGGATTGTTCCATAATTCAACAGATGATGACCCGATGCAACACCTAAGGAACTTCTTGGGTATATGCGCCATGCACAAACAAACCAATGTGACGGATGATGCTTTAAGGTTGCGTGTATTCAAGTACTCGTTGGAGGGAGAAGCGAAAAAATGGCTTCAAAACTTACCTCCTCAAACTATCACAACATGGCCTGAGCTTGTCCGAGCCTTCTTAGCAAAGTGGTTCCCAGATAGCAAACAGTCAGAGCTCAGAGACAAAATAGTTTTCTTCAAGGGAGCATTTACACGAGGCATGGGATCGGTTCAAGCTATACCTAGTGAGATCACCAAACCATGGGTTCCCAGACCATATTCTGATGGAGAATTTCTATATGGGTTTGTACCCACTTTCCCAGTCCATTGCTAAAAATGCCGCAGATGGGTCCTTCATGGACAAGTCATTCGCTAGGATCACTCAACTTCTAGACAAAATGGCTAAGCATAATCAAGCATGGCATTCAGAGGATACTAGTTGTGGAATTTCTTACGGTACCCCCTCTCTTACCAACATGATTAAAGAAAATCAAGAGAGAGACCAAGTGATTGCCGGTCTTGCTACTAACATCAATGTGTTGACAAAGATGTTCACTGGGAGTCAAACAAAAAAGGTAAATATGGTGGAAGACATGCAATCAATGGGAAATCAAGATTTTGAAGAAGCAAATTATGTCCAAAACTCTCAAGGTGGTTACCGCCAACAAAACAATTGGAAGCCAAACCCGCAAGGGCAAGGCCAACAAAATTGGCGAAATTATCAAAGTGGTCAAGGATCTTGGAACAACAACAACAACAATTATGCCAATAGAAGCTCCAACCCTTATGTCCCACCAAGAGGGAAATATTCAAAATCTTCACAATACAAGGAGGGGCCATCAAATGAGACCAAAATGGAAGGGATGCTTGAGAGAATTTTGCAAAATCAAGAGCGAAGTGATGCAACAACGAAAAACATGTACGGGGTAGTGGGATCACACACCGCCACCATTCAAAAGCTCGAGATGCAAATGAGGGATTTGTCACGAGAAAAAAATCCCAAGCTAAAAGGTACTCTTCCTACTGACACGGTGGTCAACCCAAAAGGTGGTCCAAGCGGACCATCTTCTCATTTCATGGCCATCACAACTAGAAGCGGTAAGGTGCTCCAGGATGAAAGTGAGCAAGTGGTTGATGTAGAAAGTCTTGATCATGAAGTGGAACCACAAGTTGAGTTGCCGAGTGTGGTTGAAATGGAGAAGCCCTCTCATGAGGTAAAGATCCAAGAGGCAAAACAGGGAGAGGGTAAGGAAAAAGTGAAGGAGACTCCAAAAACTCCTCCACCAATTCCTCGACATACTCCCCCATTCCCTCAAAGGCTTGCACGAAGGGTGGACGATGGCAAGTTTTAAAAGTTCTATGACATCTTGAAACAATTATCGGTAAACATCCCATTCTTGGGGGCTTTCCAAGAAATGCTGGGGTTTGCCAAATATTTGAAAGATTTGATGATGAATAAGAGAACTACAAAGAATGAAGTGGTAAACCTGACTCATCGGGTAAGTTCGATAATTGGTACAACCACCGTGGAGAAAAAGGGAAACCCGGGAGCATTCACTATTCCATGTACCATCGGGTTGAGAGACTTTGCTAGAGCACTTTGTGACAACAGAGCTAGTATAAATTTGATGCCTCTTGCTATCTACAAGCAAGAAGGACTGGGGATGCCAAGACCTACTAGCATGACATTGCAAATGGCCGATCGATCAATTAAGAAACCTGTAGGCATTGTTGATGATGTCTTGGTAAAGGTGGGGAAGTTCCTCCTCAAGGCCGATTTTGTCATCTTAGATTGTGTGGTAGACAAGGAGATTACTCTCATTTTAGGAAGACCATTCCTTGCGATGGGAAGAGCTTTAATGGATTCGGAACGACATGAAATCAAGTTCCGAGTGAATGATGAGGAAGTTACCTTCCAAGCTAGCAAGGGTTTGAAATTGCCAAGTGCATACGAGTGAATCTCGTCCATTGATGTAGTTGATGAAGTTGAAGATGCCATTGAGATGAAGATGGAAGAAGAATTCCTCGGCGAAGCTTCGGCGGCAACCTTGGTGAACTTTGATGGTGAAGACATTGAGGGGTATGTTGAAATAGTGAACGCATTGGAAGGACGTGGGTCCAACACATATGCACCAAAGAAGCTTTCTCTTGACTTAGAGAATCGAGCTACCGCCCCTGCAAAACCCTCAATCATTGAGCCACCACAACTTGAGATCAATCCACTCCCATCACACTTGAGGTAATAATTTCTCGGTTCTAATAACACATTACCGGTAATCGTTTCTTCATTGTTGAATGATGTGGAGGTTGATGAATTGTTTAATGTCTTGCGAGAGCATCGACAAGAACTTGGATGGACAATTTCCGACATTCGAGGAATCCCCGCCGGGATATGTGAGCACAAAATTCAATTGGAAGAAGGAAGCAAACCAAGTGTGGAACATCAAAGAATATTAAATCCTTCAATGCAAGAAGTGGTCAAGAAGGAAATAGTCAAATGGTTAGATGCCGGGGTTGTCTACACCATTGCGTATAGTCCATGGGTGAGTCCGGTAAAATGTCTGCCAAAGAAGAGAGGCATGACGGTGATTCAACGAAAAGAATGAGCTTATCCCCACTCGGACGGTCACCAGATGGAGAGTATGCATGGACTACCGGAAGCTCAACAATGCCACTTGCAAGGATCATTTTCCTATGCCTTTTATTGATCAAATGCTTGATTGTCTAGCGGGAAGATCCTTCTATTGCTTCCAAGATGGGTATTCCGGCTATAATCAAATCAATATAGCCTTGGAAGATCAAGAGAATACCACATTCACTTGCCCGTATGGAACCTTTTCCTTTAGTCGGATGCCCTTTAGTTTGTGCAACGCTCCGGCTACTTTTCAACGATGCATGATGTCCATTTTCTCCGACATGGTGGAAGACTTCCTAGAAATTTTCATGGATGATTTTTCCGTAGTCGGTGACTCTTTGGAGTAATGTCTTGAAAACCTTAAACAAGTGCTTAAAAGATGTGAGGAGACCAACCTCGTGCTTAATGGGGAAAAGGCCACTTCATGGTGGACGAGGGCATTGTCTTGGGGCATAAAATTTCAAAAAGTGGCATTGAAGTCGATCGGGCAAAGATTTAGATCATTTCCAAACTCCCTCCACCAACATCGGTAAAGGGTATTCGAAGCTTTCTTGGGCATGCCGGGTTTTATCCAAGATTTATCAAGGACTTTTCAAAAATAGCAAATCCTATGTGCAAGCTCCTTGAGAAAGATGCAAAGTTTGTGTTCGATGAGAAGTGTCTTAGGGCATTCGAGGAGCTCAAGGAGAAGCTCACCACATCACCCATTATTGTCACACCGGATTGGTCTCTTCCATTCTAGCTCATGTGTGACGTCAGTGGTGTAGCAATTGGAGCGATTTTGGGTCAACGACACAACAAAGTTCTTCATCTGGTTTATTATGAAAGCAAGACACTCAATGGTGCACAAATGAACTATACGGTGACGGAGCAAGATCTTCTTGCTATTGTGTATGCTTTTGAAAAATTTTGAGCTTACTTGTTGGGATCCAAGGCGGTGGTCTACATCGACCATGCCTCTCTTCGATACCTCATGGCAAAGAAAGATGCCAAGCCAAGACTAATCCGGTGGGTCCTCTTATTACAAGAATTCGATTTTGAAGTGAAGGACCGAAAAGGCACCGAAAACCAAGTGGCGGACCATCTCTCTAGACTTGAAGAAGACGGGCGACCATGGGATGATCTTGACATAAATGATGCCTTCCCCGATGAGCATATCTTGGCATTATTTTCTTCAACCACTCCTTGGTACGCCGACATTGCAAATTACTTGGTTAGCAACCTAATCCCGGATGATTTAGAAGCATATTAAAAGAAGAAATTCTTAAGAGAGTGTCAACAATATTATTGGGAGGAGCCATACTTGTTCAATATATGTGCGGACAACATTATTAGAAGGTGTGTTCCTGAGGAAGAGATGATGCAAATTCTAAGGGCATGCCATGACTCACCGGTGGGTGGTCATCACGGAGGAAATCGGACGGGTGGCAAAAGTGCTTGAATGTGGTTATTATTGGACGTCCATCTATCATGATGCCAACCAAATGGTCAAATCTTGTGACCAATGTGAGAGGCAGGGATCAATCTCCAAAAGGCATGAGATGACTTTGCATTTTGTGTTGGAGGTTGAAATATTTGATGTGTGGGGCATTGACTTTATGGGCCCCTTTGTGAGCTCCTACGGTATGAAGTATATTCTGGTAGCTGTGGACTACGTGTCCAAATGGGTCGAAGTTATTGCCTTGCCAAACAATGAGGCAAGAAGTGTGACTGCATTCTTAAAGAAGAACATATTCACGAGGTTGGGCACTCCTAGATCCATTCTTAGTGATGGTGGTTTTCATTTTTGCAACAAAGCTTTCACTGGGCTGCTAGAGAAATACGGTGTCAAGCACAAGGTAGCCACTCCTTATCATCCCCAATCAAGTGGCCAGGTAGAAGTCTCCAAACGGGAAATCAAGAACATTCTAGCAAAGACAGTGAATGTAACAACCCAACCGGTCGTTTTGTGTGTTGGGACTCCGTTCCCGTGAATGACTCTTTCCATAGCGACTACTCATGCCTTATGACTTGTGTGGGCAGGTAGTTCGAGATTCGGAAGTGATTTGGCCAGTTCAAGAACACTTGGTTCCTGAAGGCTAGCATATTTGGCTGATTTTGGTTCCGAGCAGCATTTTGAGCAAACGACCTCGGAATCGAGTTCCGATAGCTCCAACATCTCCGGATGATGATTTCGGACTTGGGAGTGTGTTCGCCTCGGGTTTCTGATGACCCGGGAGTATTTCGGCACATGAATTGGAATTCAGGATTTCATGTGATTTTGAATTTAGCCTAGACATTGGACCTCGTGATATCATGGTCCGAATGGAATTCCGGAACTGGAAATAGTTCCGTATAGTCATTTATGACTTGTACGCAAAATTTGGGGTCATTCCGGGCAGTATAGACCCGTTCGGCGTATTGATGAGCCATTTGATTTTTCCTTAAATCCTAAGTTTGATCTAAGGGGTTTTGGAGAGTGATTCTTGGTTTGAAGGATGTTTTTAGTGTTCTGGGAGCTCGAGCATGTCCGTCATGCGATTTGGGACTTGTTGGTATAATTTGTCGAGGGCTCGGGTGGGCCCAGGGGTCTCTCGGACCCCGATCGGGGTCAAAAACCAGCAAAACTCATAGCTGGTGGGAATTTACTGGTGTGACCGCACCTGCGGTCCATGAGCCGCAGGCGCGAGGTTCGCACCAGCGGCAATCCAATCGCAGGCGGGACTCCTTCCGCAGGAGCGGCCTTTTCTCCGCAGGCGCGGCTCCGCAGGTGCAGACAAAAGCCCGCAGGTGCGACTTTCGCCAGGGGCCCAGACCATTGCGGGTGCAGACAAATTTCCGCAAGTGCGAGTCCGCACCTGCGATCCAAAGTCCGCAGGTGCGAGAAATCCCCCAGTGCCCAGGCCTTTTTCCGCAGGCGCGACCATTTATTCAGCAGGTGCGAGTCTGCACCTGCGATCCAAAGGTCGCAGGTGCGGAAACTGCTGGGCACTCCCATTAAAAGGCCCAAGTCGTGATTTCTTTCCCAAAAATCATATTTTCCTCCATTGTTGACGACCCCAAGAGCTCCAGAATGACTGTTTCAGCCCAATTACCTCAGGTAAGTAATCCGTAACCCTCCGCATGTCAATTTCTTCCGTTCTTTGAGAATTTCCTCTTCCTAATTCATAG
>ML293557.1:0-73899 GCA_005239495.1 Nicotiana undulata | reverse complement strand
TTTGTTTATGGGTTTTATGTCGAAAAGTGCTATGTTGTATTTTGGGTTATTTTGTTAAATTTTCTATGGTGGGACATCGAAGCCTTAGTTATCTTGTTCGTATTTGTTGTTAATAAGTTTTATTAGTTCAAACGTTGGCTTTTCTAGCGGGTTCAACGTTAGACACAGTCATGGCCCGAAGGTGGGATTTTCGGGTCTTGACAGGTTGGGGACAAGTAGTGATAGTAGATAATCAGTTTTAGTTACAAGTTTATTACCAATTTGGGATACCCTCATGGAAATAGCAAGCCATTATACAACTGCTAAAGAGATTACAGAAGAAAGGCTAGACAATTGATGAAACAGACACACAAATATGCTAGACATGCAAAGGGGAAAAGAGACAGTAATCACATAGTCAAATGATCCCATAGGCCTTAATGAACCACAGGGAGTAGAGCAGGATTTAGTGTTAAGCTAGAAGAAGAAGAGAGATCATAATGGATTTAGGCATGCTAGTTGCAGGGTAAGCAATAAAACCATAAATAGAAGCACAAAAGAAACAGTAAGAACCTTAAACAAAATTGAAGCATGTTGTTTAGAGTGCAGTAATATTAACTAGGACATACCAGTGACGTATGTAAAGAGCAGCAGAAGAGTGTAGTAAATAGCACAGTATTAGCCTTGGCTTAGCAGCCGGCTAATAGTAAGCAGTAAAAAGTAACAAGAGAGACGAGAGAGAGAGAGAGCCAAGAGAAGCAAAACACACTGAGTAGTATATAGAGAATTGGGTAATGTTCGACTTGTCCTGTTTAATGCAAGAGTAAGAATATATATAGTTGAAAACAGATGATCACATAAGGTAAGAACCACAAAATATGGTTAAAATGTAGACATAATCAAATCAGTTGTGAGGAGGTACTTGGTTCCCTTGAATTATGGGATTCAAACCCCAAAATGGTAAAGAACCCAGAGCATATAAAGTAAATAGAAGACTGTACAGAATAAAAATAAAGTAAGGATCAAAGTATCATGATAATTAAGGAACTCATATCAATCAGTAAGCCCTTAAGTTAAGAGATTCCTATTCAAACGGCAATATTTATGACACATAAGGTAATTAAATCAGTACGAGAATATTAAGGAAAGAGTCAAGATTAGTATGCATAGAACAGAAAATTAAGGCTAGGTTCAACCAATTCTAATAAGGAAAGCAACTAGGAGTCATCTGGTAACATAGTCGACCACAATTAAGGAAAGAAAACATTTTAAAAGTTGAAATTTGTAAGGAAATCAACACACAAGATTGGTGACATGTACAAATTACAGGAAATTAGGGATTCGAACAAGAAGATCGTTAATTAAAGGAAATTAACCAGACTGCACACCCATAATAGGCAAAAGGATCCACTCGGGAACCCTAATAGGTACAATAAGGCAAAGAGTCCTATAAAATCAAGGATTCAAACTAGAGCATGCTGAAAGATTAAAGAGATTTAACAGATCAAACATAATATGGTCAGGAGAAGCAAAGAATCAAAGTCCTAATGAACAGGATGGGATAAAACCTCATGAACTTAGAGTATTCATAAGAACAAGCACACGAATAAGTTAAGCGAACACGTTATCACAAGACAGGCTAAAACTCGACGAATAGGGCCGAAAAGTTTAGGAGTTTCAACATGAAAAAAGAGAAAAGCTTAAACATGGAAAAATCATAGAATACATGCTAAAATCAGAAAAAGAGAAACCGTTTTGAAAAGAGGTCAAGAAACCCTAATTTAAAAATAAAGAGTCGTTTAATAAAAGTCGAAAAATCTTTAAGGAAGATGACAAGGAAATCGGAATATACCCAGATTTGATACAGATCTTTAAAAGGAATCGAAGCGTCAGAGTTAGCGTTTCAGAGATACCGGAGAAGATGATAAAACATGCTGTGAAACTTGGGGATGGTGGTAGCCGGAGTATCCTGAGTCGAACCTCGCTGGAGAAGGCTGGAAAACACTCATGCAGGAGCTTCCATTGCCGCTTTGGCATGGAGGAAGCTTCGCAAGGCCTTACAGACGAAATTCCAGGAGAGCCGGCTTCATGGTGGCCGGTGGTTGAGGGGATGAGCCTGGGAGTGGCCGGAGATGAAGGTGAAAGCCGTCGGAGAAGATGAGGAGTCAGAAGGCTCTAGAGAGAACTGAGAGTGGAGGGGTCGAGAAGAGAGAGAGAGAGTGAGATGGGAAATGAGACATGGGGAGGGGTTTTGGGTAGGTTAATTAAGGTAATCAATAATATGGGTCGTTGATCTCGTTTGATCAACGGCTCAGATTGAATGGAGACTGGGCCGGGTATTATGGGGTTTGGGTTTGGGTTTTTAATTGGGTTTGGGTATGAAATTGGGTTTGGGTTGGGTATTTAATTAAGGCTAGATTTTAAAATAAAAATGGCTAGATATTAAATAACCCAAAAAATAGATAAACAATTAAATAAGCTGCCAATAATTGTGCAAAAAATGAAGTTGAGTTAAAATAGATGAAATTATAGTAATTTGATAATGTAAACATAAAAAATGAATAATTTTCGAATTACGACAACATAAAGTATGCAATTGGGCTATAATAGCAAAATCACTGTAATTGAAGTTAAATGATACCCAATTGGTCAATTTGTGAAATAATTAAATTTTAACAACTAGAAAATAATTATAAATGATATATTGAGCTGGAAACATTTTTGAAATTATTTATAGCATAGTTTATGAATTATTTGAATATGTAATATTAAAATAAGCAGGAAAATAATTTTAAAAATATTGAAAAATAGGGAAAAATACTCATTATTATAAAGAGTAATGCAAGTTTAAAATAATTTGAGTAAAAATTGGGTATCAACAGCTGCCCCTCTTTCCCCATCCATTTCTGCCAGTATGAGTGCTCATCCTGTTAGAACTCGGTGAACCATGTACGGGCCTTGCCAATTGGGAGAGAATTTCCCTTTTGCTTCATCTTGATGAGGAAAGATTTTCTTTAACACCAGCTGCCCCGGTGTGAATCTTCTTGGTCTGACTTTCTTGTTGAAGGCTCGAGTCATTCTGTTCTGATATAGCTGACCATGACAAACCGCGTTCATTCTCTTTCCGTCTATGAGGGCCAATTGCTCATAGCTGCTTCTTTCCCATTCTGCGTCGCTGAGCTTAGCTTCTTGTATAATTCTCAAAGATGGAATTTCAACTTCAGCAGGGATGGCGACTTCTGTACCGTATACCAACATGTAAGGAGTTGCCCCGGTTGATGTGCGAACTGTGGTGCGATATCCCAGTAGGGCGAATGATAACTTCTCGTTCCATTGCTTGTGCTTTTCTATCATCTTTCTCAGTATCTTCTTGATGTTCTCGTTGGCAGCCTCAACGACTCCGTTCATTTGAGGTCTGTATGCTGTAGAATTCTTGTGCTTGATTTTGAAAGTCTCACACATTACTCTCATCAAGTCACTATTGAGATTGGAACCATTGTCGGTGATGATTGACTCTAGAACTCCAAACCGACAAACAATGCGGTCGCGGACAAAATCGGCCACGACCTTCTTAGTAACTGCTTTGTAAGATGCTGTTTCGACCCATTTGGTGAAATAATCAATGGCAACCAGAATGAACCCGTGCCCGTTGGGGGGCAGGCTGGATTGGTCCAAATAACCATGCCCCAAGCGGCGAATGACCAGGGTGAACTTGTTGCATTAAGCTCACTGGGAGGTACCTTTATCATATCCCCATGTATTTGACATCGGTGGCATTTGCGGACATATTGAATGCAATATGTTTCCATGGTCATTCAGAAATAACCAGCCCGAAGTATCTTCTTTGCTAGAACAAACCCGTTCATATGAGGACCGAATGTACCAGCATGTATTTCCTCCAATAGCTTCATCGTTTCCTTTGCTTCGACATATCTTAGCAAACCCAGATCGGGAGTCCTCCTGTATGGGATTCCTCCGCTGTGAAAGAAATTGTTTGATAACCTTCGAAGAGTGCTCTTCTGAGTAGCGTTTGCAAGCTCTGGGTACTCTCCCCCTGCCAAGTACTCCTTAATATCATGAAACCAAGGCTTTCCATCTACTTCTTCTTCAACATGGGCGCAGTAGACCGACTGATTGTGAATCCCCACCGGGATAGGATCAATGAAGTTCTTATCTGGATGCTGGATTATAGATGACAAGGTAGCCAATGCATCGGCGAACTCATTCTGGATTCTTGGAACGTGCTGGAATTCAATCTTTGTGAACCTCTTTCTCAATTCCTGCACACGATGTAGGTATGGCAGTATCTTGGAATTCTTGGACTCCCATTCTCCTTTGACTTGGTGTATCAATAAGTCTGAGTCACCAATTACTAATAATTCCTGAACATTCATGTCGATGGCCAAATTGAGCCCAAGGATGCAGGCCTCATATTCAGCCATGTTGTTGGTGCAGGGGAACCTGAGTTTGGCGGATACCGGGTAGTGCTGAGCGGTTTCTGAAATTAAGACAGCTCCAATACCCACGCCTTTGAAGTTTGCGGCCACATCAAAGAACATCCTCCAACCGTCGTAGGATTCTGCAATGTCCTCTCCTACGAATGACACTTCTTCATCAGGGAAATACGTTTTCAATGGTTTGTATTCTCCATCCACAGGATTTTCAGCAAGATGATCAACTAATGCTTGTCCCTTGACCGCCTTTTGAGTTACGTAAATGATGTCGAATTCACTTAACAGGATCTGCCATTTAGCTAGCTTGCCAATGGACATGGGCTTCTGAAAGATGTATTTGAGAGGATCCATCCTCGATATGAGGTACGTTTTGTAGGCACATAAATAATGCCTCAGCTTCTGTGCGACCCAAGTCAAAGCACAACAGGTGCGCTCTAATGGAGAATATCGGGCCTCATATGGAGTAAACTTCTTGCTGAGGTAGTAAATTGCTTGCTCTTTCCTCCCTGTTTCGTCATGTTGCCCGAGAACGCAACCGAAATCTCCATCTAATACGGCCAGGTAGAGTAATAAGGGTTTACCCGGCTCTGGGGGTACCAAGACTGGTGGTGTTGAGAGGTACTCTTTGATTCTATCGAAGGCTTTTTGAAAATCCTCAGTTCATTTGGTGGAAGCATCCTTTCTTAACATCTTTAAAATTGGTTCACAAATGACGGTAGACTGGGCTATGAACCGGCTGATATAATTGAGCCGTCTCAGGAAGCTCATAACATCCTTTTTGTTCCTTGGTGGCGGCAATTCTTGGATGGATTTGACCTTTGATGGATCTAGCTCTATTCCTCGACGACTGACAATGAACCCTAGCAGCTTCCCAGCAGGAACCCCGAATGCACACTTCGCGGGGTTAAGCTTCAGATTGTATTTCCTTAACCTGTTGAAGAACTTTCTCAAATATTCCATGTGATCAGCAGCTTTCTTTGATTTTATGATTACGTCGTCCACATATACTTCGATCTCCTTGTGAATCATATCATGGAATATAGTAGTTATGGCTTTCATGTAAGTGGCCCCTGCATTCTTCAAACCGAATGGCATCATTTTGTAGCAATACACTCCCCACGGCGTAATGAATGCTGTTTTCTCAGCATCTTCCTCGTCCATCAAAATCTAATGGTAACCAGCAAAACAATCTACAAAGGACTGCAGCTCATGCTTGGCACAGTTTTCAATTAAGATGTGTATGTTTGGCAAGGGAAAGTCGTCTTTCGGAATGGCCCGGTTAAGATCCCGGTAGTAGACACAGACTCTGACCTTCCCATCTTTCTTTGGTACAGGCACAATGTTAGCTAACCATGTAGGATATTCGACCACTCGGAGAACCCCGGCGTTGATCTGTTTGGTGACCTCCTCTTTGATTTTCAAGCTCATGTCTGGTTTGAATTTCCTGAGCTTTTGCTTCACTGGTGGGCATGTTGGATTGGTTGGCAGTTTGTGGGCCACAATAGATGTACTGAGGCCAGTCATGTCGTCATATGACAAAGCGAATACATCCTCATATTCCCTTAAGAATTCCGTATATTCCTCCTTTTCTGACAGCGACAGATGAATGCTGATGCGTGTTTCTTTGACGTTCTCTGTGTTTCCCAGGTTGACGACCTCCGTCTTGTCCAAGTTAGACTTAGGTCTATTCTCAAAGTTCTCAACTTCTTTAATAATATCCTCAGGTATATCATCCTCGTCTGACTCGGAATCCATTCGTTGCGTAGCCTCGTTGCAAGTCACAGNGGGGGGGGGGGGGGAACAGTAGCAAGTAAATATAAGTAAATGTAATATTTATAAGGAAATTTAAAATGCTTTGATAAATTGAGTAATTGTTTGAACATAAGAGCTTTTTCTTGCAGAAATTAAAAATACGAAAAAGAAGGAAATGCTTTAAATAAACTGTAAATAATGTTTGTTTTGTTAGCCTTGCTACACCGAGGCTCGATAGGCTTTGGTTGTCCTGACGGACCAATTGTTGAGATGTGATACCTTGCTCACGACGTGTATGGAAGGGCCTTCCTCCCCCTCCTCTTCAAAGATGACACAGCAGTCCATATCCTCATCATCCAGAAAGAGATCCCTCATTGCCGCTAGTGCTTCTTCTTTGTCTGTACCATATATGACGTCGGCTGGCTGGAAAGTCTGCTCTATGCCGGGTATTGGTTGCTCCAATGGGTAGTAGGGGCCGCGCCATGGTGGTGACCAGTCCCTGAACTCCTTCCAAGTGTATTCGTACCCTATACCAAAAGTGGTACCGTGTCTTGAGTTTTATTGGCTTTGTTATTCCTTGGAGATTTTTACCGAGCCCTTTACCCGGCTCGTACCCTTGCCAGTTCAATATGCTTTCGGTCATACTGCCCCACCACTTGTCTTTGTCAATAGCGTTAACACGATCTATGTTATGATAGATTTCTCCACCCAACTTCCTCCTTCCATCGATGACCGAGAAGGTCTGGAGACCATAGATATGGTTGCTACCGTCGCCATGAATGATTACCTCTTGGTGATTCCATTCAAACTTCACAGCTTGGTGTAGGGTTGATTCTACGGCCCCAGCAGCGTGGATCCAAGGTCGTCCCAATAGTAAGTTGTAAGATGCAGGCACATCTATTACTTGGAAATCTACATCGAACCAAGTTGGTCACATCTGCAAACACAAGGTGATTTCTCCCATGGTGGACCTTTGCGAACCGTCGAAGGCTTTTACGTTGATCTCCCCTTCCTTTATCTCATGTAAACTCTTGCCCAATTTCTTGAGCGTGACCAGCGGACAGATGTAGAGACTGGAACCCCCATCAATTAAGATCCTTGTGATGAAATGATCCTCACATTGTACCGTGATGTGTAGTTCTCTGTTATGCCCTAACCCCTCAGGCGGTAGCTCATCTCCATGGAAAGTGATCTTGTGGCTCTCCAGTACCTGGCCCACCATGTTGGCCATCTCCCTGCCGGTGATATTGTCCGGTACGTATGCTTCACTCAACACCTTTAACAAAGCATTCCTGTGAGTTCCAGAGTTTTTTAATAGGGAGATGATGGATATCTGAGCTGGCGTTTTGTTCAACTGGTCGAGGACCGAGTATTCCTTAGCTTGTATCTTTCTCCACTGATCATCATAACCTGTTTCAATGCTCGGGGGACGATTCTTGGCCTGCTTGCTAGACTCGGCCAAATGCTCAGGGGTATAAACTCTGCCAGTTCTTATCATACCTTGTGCAGCGATGGCTTCTTCAGACTTGCCTTTACCATTCCTCCTTGCTTCAGCGGTATAATCCCACGAAATGGCGTATGAATAAAAGGGTGTCATTGTTGACATTGTCACTGGAATAGGTGAGGTCATTCCTGCTGGAGTATATGTTATAGATGGCCGGATTGCAACTTCGAGCGGTTGCACAAACTCNAAATAAAAGGGGGGGGGGGGCGATTGTTGGCCTGCTTGCTAGACTCGGCCAAATGCTCAAGGGTATAAACTCTGCCAGTTCTTGTCATACCTTGTGCAGCGATGGCTTCTTCAGACTTGCCTTTACCTTTCCTCCTTGCTTCAGCGGTATAGTCCCACGGAATGGCGTCTGAATAAAAGGGTGCCATTGTTGACATTGTCACTGGAATAGGTGAGGTCATTCTTGCCGGAGTATATGTTATTGATGGCCGGATTGCAACTTCGAGCGGACGCAAAAACTTGACTTCGATCGGCCCTAGGGCTTTTCCCTCGGCAGGTGGCCTTGATTCAAATTCAAGTGGAATGGACATGTTCACCTCAGCTTCCTCAGATGGCTGCATTTGAACTATGATCGGATTAAGAGTAATGGCAGGCTTCTTTGGATCTCCCTCTGCAATCAGCCCAATCGATCCCTCGGGATACCAGTCATCATCGACCTCAATCATGTGGACACCACCCTTATGGTCAAGCAGCGGATTATTGCGAACATTAGGAGCAGGGTCCTTGGCTACAATGATCTTGTTATCTATGAGGGTATGTATCTTGTCCTTCAAGGAACGACATTCCTCGATGGTGTGTCCCTTCATGCTAGAGTGGTAAGCACAGGTTTTGTTTGGGTTGACCTACTAGGATGGGTTCTAGGAATGGGTGTGACGTAACCTGCGGCTTTAAGCATTTCATATAATTGGTCAATGGGTTCAGCTATGGCAGTATACTATTTTGATGGGCGACGGTCGAAATTTGGGCGAGGTCTCAGGAAATTTTGGCGATTAGGTGGTGATTGGTAGTGAGAGGGTTGGGAATTGTAGGCATTATAAACGGAAGCTGGTTGGGAATATCTGGGGGAGGTAGGCTGATATGTGGGTGGTGGAGCTTGATAGGTGGGTGGGGCTGTCTGGTATTGAGGTGAGGGTGTTTGATAACTTGGAGCTGGTTGGTATGTGAAGGAAGGTGCGGGGTATACTTGATATTTGGGAGGGGACTTGGCTTGTTGTGCCACCATCATGGCTCCTACATCCCTTTTCTTGGACACACCACCGGATTGCAGAGCTTTGTTGGTAGCCTGTAAGGCTTCAAAATTAGTAACCATACCATTTTTGATGCCTTCCTCGATTCGTTCTACCAACTTGATGATATCAGAAAACTTGTGTCCTTCGACCATCATCATCCGCTCATAGTACTGAGGATCCTGAGCGCGCACGAAGAACTTCTTCATCTGCTCTTCTTCCAAGGTTGGCCTGATCTTAGCAGCCTCTGACCTCCAACGAGTAGCATACTCGCGAAAAGTCTCATTTGGCTTTTTCTTCAAGTTCAGGATGTAGAACACATCCGGTGCATTCTCCGTATTGAATCTGAATCTATCCATGAAATCCGTAGCCATATTCACCAAATTGGTCCATTTCTTTGGATCCTGATTGATGTACCAAGATAGTGCATCACCTTTCAAACTCCTCATGAAGAGTTTCATGCAAATCCTTTCATCTTTTCCCACGCCGACCAACTTGTCGCAGTAAGTCCTCAAATGGACTCTTGGGTCACCAGTACCATCGAACATCTCGAACTTAGGAGGTTTGTACCCCTCGGGCAGTTCAATATTGGGCTATATGCAAAGGTCCTCATAATTCAATCCCTCAACCCCTTTAACTCCTTCGACGCCCTAAACTCGGTTGGTCAATTTCTTGAGTTCCTCGGCCAGATTCCTGATGAGCTTGTCCTTTTGGTCAGATTCATATGTATGTGGTGTGGAATGAGCTACAGTTTCCACGTAAATGGGGTTGTCATAAGCCTGGAAATGGTCTCTTGTCTGATCTTGTGGAGGTGGAGTGTTGTAGTTTCGTGGTGCTGGTGGGACATGATCTTTGGGTGATTGGGTTGTTTTGGAACGCTTTGGGGTAAAGTGGGGTTCAGAGTATTTGGGAAGTGAACATCTGGAACGTTGAGGGAGAATGATAAGTGGGCCAAATTCTTGACTTGGTCAAGTTCTTCTTGGAATTTCAGCAGCTTCTTCTCTAGTGGAGACATACCCTCGTGCAGAACCAGAATACCCTGACCATCGATGATCTCAACCTGCTCATCCCTGTTGTCTTTTCTAGTACCGCTTGCATCTGCCATTTTAGTTTTACCCTTGATTTTTCCTTTGGGAGGGCTGGGAGGAGGAGTAGGAGGAGGGCCCCTTGATCTGGTGCAATAAGTTTTTGATGCCAGAGTGCACGAACTAACCTTTGGGGAAGGGGAATAACTAACAAAAGGTAGTGAAGTTAGTGCAGATATAAAGAATATTGCGATAATTTAAACACATAATGCGAAAATGTAAAACGCATCCTAAGTTGGGGAACCTCTTCATGCCCGAGGTAGGCCTAACGACAAATTAATTTGGAGAACTCAAACGCTAAATGCCTCATTTTATTGATGACGAACAAAATACACAAATCCTGACTCTAAGAATGCGAAAGTATAAAATGTCACTAATGGCCAGTGGCCTTGTTACATCAAAAGCAAAGTAAAGACAAATCCTATCTATTTGGTCTCAGAAGGACCTTCCCCAGACTCGGCGCCTCTACTTTCTTTGATCAACATCCCCATCTCGCGGAGTCCTAGCAGCAAATAGGTCTTGGCCAGAATTCCTACTTCAGCTCCCTCGCTCTTTTGACAAGTTTCCATCCTCCTAAGGAACTTCCCCTCCAAGTCAACGATGCCTCGTTCCAAGTGTGCTAACCTTTGAGTTGAAGTGATGGCCATGTCCTTCCATTCCTCGATCAGTTTTTTGTTAGCTATGTGGATTTTGTGATGATCTTCTTCACAGTCACGGAGCATTTTGCGCAGCTGGTTGAACCTAGTCGTTTCCTCGGCTTTCTCGTCTATGACCATATGTCCTTGAGTGAAACCTGGCTCAATATTTCCTCCCCAGTTATCTTCCAACCATCCCAGATAGTAAGGAGAGCAACCAGCATGATACCTGTCAAGCTCGATAGTATCCTTCTCCAATCGGATCCTGCAGTGCCACAATTGCTGAGCTTGACATTTGTGAGGACTGTCATCATTTTGGAAGTCCGCCCTGAGATGACTCATTTTCTCGACCCTTGGGATGACTTGCTTTCTCCCTGCCTGCCTCATGACACGAATCGGGACGTAAGGGTACGTTCCTCTAAGACCAATCAATATCAGGAACGGGGTGTCTCTAGTTCGAATGATGAATTCGTCGGTCGGGAACCACTTGAACATCCATTGGATTTGATTCTCGATCAGATCTCCCAATAACTCAACCCATCCCTTGGCATTTTCTGTCTGTGCAAACATGTCGGGGATGTAGTTCATACGCTTTGGGTGGTGGAAAGCGATATGATCATCCCAAACTCTCCTATGTATGTCTTGACGGTAGTAACCCCTTTGTAGATGCTCGGTGATCCAGAGCTGGAGTAGCAGGTTGCAACCTTCAAAATGCTTCGCCCCTCGTTGACAGCTCTCCAAAGCTCGCTATATGTCGGCAATGATCATGGGTACAATGCTGAAATCCTGTCCGTCGATCCCTTCCATCAAAGTCTTGGTAACCATAGCCAACCTGGTGTGGATTCTCCCCTTCTTAGTCGGGAAGACCATCAATCCCAAAAAGCAGAATATGAAGACGAATACACGGCGGTGAATGTGTCCTAGACAGGTGAGGGCAAACTCTTCCTGATATGTGCGGTAAGACTAACTATGGCCATACCTCTCGTACAAATAGTCAAAAGGGATGTACGAGTCTTCCAAGTAGACTAAATCTGGATTCTTCTTGAGTCCCATCATCTTGATAAAACCCCGACATGTTCGATTTTCAGGCATTAATAACCGGTGAGACTCCCAAGGCAAACCATCTAAACCCCCTATCTCCTCTAGCAGCGGTATCATCTCATTGTTCCCAAACCAAAAAAACTGATCGATCACAATCCCAGAATAAGGTGGCAGCCTCTATCATCATGTTATTTGGTTGAATGCCCAAAAGAGAAGGCAAGTTGCCCAGGTGTTTTCTGACTGCTGTTTTATCGCTTGAATGCAAGTCTTCCCACCAATTCAGAAGTTTTGGGTGGATGTTGGTGACCATGCCGAATCTGGGGACCTCGTGCCTCATCTCTACAAAGTAAACATGTTAGGCCCTTACCCCGACCGGACTCGACTATTTAACATCAATAATTAGCATGAGCATTTAAGTTCTTCAAATAAATGCACAGAACGTGAATGCGTCCTTTTGGGTTCCAGGGAAACCCAATGGACTTTGGACAAGGCTATCTTAAGGCCATTGTGCGGACAACACGTTAGCATGGCTAGGTTTGACCATGATGAATGCAACATACAATAGAGTAAGGTTTCTATTGGGGTTTTAGACTGGTACCCTTGAGCGGACAACTCAAGGGGGAAGGCACGGAACTGTCGACTGCACCGCTGATCGACTAGTTTTACCGCAAATACGCCTTTCCGAATTTAGGGGGTAATAATATTGGAATAGCGCAACCACTCATTGTAAGCGTTGCTATAGGATTTGTTTGGCACGAGTGGAATATGAATACGGAGCATGATATGCAATAATAAGCATTAAAACAGATAGGCATGTATTTTCACGCTGAGGAAAATGGTAAAGAAAGGAAACACAACAGTTATAATGGAAAGCGGTTACAAAGAAAACATGAAGATATGTCAGTTACGTTCAGGTGAAATAAATATCTGTAAAAATAAACAATGAACGATATATACTGGGGAATAAAAAAGGCATAAGCATTTAGATGCAAATTAAAGGTCCAAATACACAAAGAAAATTGTAACGATATAAGCCTAGGGACAATATCCCCAGCGAAGTCGCCATGCTGTCGCGCCCCCTTTTTCTATCGCACGGGTTAGGTACGGAGAGATCGGGTTTATGACATTCCGGAAAACTCTTTAAAGTAAGAGGTTTAAGGAAGAGTCGCCACCTAACGATTTTTATGGTGCGTTAGGGCACCTAGAGTTGAGAACTCATGAACTAGTTCGCGTTACCAGAGATTGGGTAAGGGCTTGAAATTATCCCAAGGGGAAGGTGTTAGGCACCCCTCAAGATCCACAACTGTGGGTCCCAGCAAATAAATTTTGTGAATTTGGACGGTGAGCAAATAACAAGTAAGGTTCATATAAAAGGGGATTTAAAACAAGTTTCAAAAATCTTTAAAGGTTTTTGAGTAACATAGACATTTTAAAGGAATTTTCCTAGGTTTAAAATAATACGGATCACTTCAATGCAATACCCGGTATGCCACACCTCGAGGAGGCGGCTACAAATGGTATTAGCGCACCGGTCATCATATCCGTATTCTACCCTTCCCACCTCGTAAGGTTAGTTAAAGCGCGTGTTGGTTACAAAAGTTTATTGCGTGCCATTACCCGCCCCATCCTATGAGTCCTGGAGGGTGATTAGGACCACTAATCCTACAATGTGAGTGCTAGGCTGGACATCCTAGGTTTAAAGGATAAAATACTAGGCGACAAGCATAACAAGGAAGACTTCACATATGAAGGAACACATAGGGACAAATAAAGGCTCATAGATACCTCCACAGGTAGACATATAATTGGCACGTCTCAAACACACATAAAGTCTTAATGATAAGAGTTTAAAACAGGAATTTTAGGATAAAACAGTAAAAACAAAAAATCAAAAGAATCTAATTTTAAAAAGGGAAAACCTAATGAGGGCAAAGGTTTTGATTGAGATTGAATGATTCGAAAATAACTGATTTGCAGAAATATCGCAATAAGAGATAATGGTACGAACTTAGAGGTGTAGTGTTTTAAAGCTTTCAAGAAAACATAGCGGAAAATCATTTGAGCCCATTTTTGGGAGTAAAGTAGTGATAAGTGACTGGAGCAGCAGCAAACTTAGGAGTAGACAATGATTAAAGCTTTAGTAAACATAGATGAAAGTTATTAAAGCATGTGTTTGAAATTATTTCTTAAAGATAAGTAAATACATACATTGGCTCAACACAAAGTAACAACTATTAGTGTTCAAAGAAATGTAGTAAAAGAGCAGTAAAATGGTATCCAACATAGTGACTTTGAAAGGCATACAAATGAGGATTCGAGATGGCACGGTTTGGAGAAGAATGAAGCATTTTGAAAACCCAGTAGTTTGAAAAACATGATAGGACAAGCGTTAGTGAAAATCAGTAAGAGGGAACGGATGCACAACTTCAAGATTGTTTAAGACATAGAGATGGAGTTTTAATAAAGTAAATGAGCTTCAGCGAGATAAACGAAAGTAGGAACATCAGGGTTCAAAATATTTAAAGGAAGTGATAAAACTAGAAGAACATAATCGCTTTGATGTTAATACGTATTAGGCCTAAGGTTTGCCTAAGCGTCGCCTATATTGCCTAATTATATCAAATATGGACATGCATATTTAAGTCTGATTTTAAGGGATATACTTGCAGAAAAATGTGTCAAACAAATTGTCCATATTTTACGGGTTATTAGATTAAGCGGCTAGTTAGAGATTTTAACAATTGCAACTCAACGAGTGAAAGATCTTAAGCAACATGATATCTAATGCACATAGAAGTTCCTAAAAAGAACATGGTTTCTAAGATGAAAATGCAACAATGACTTTGTGACAATTGATGTTGCTTGTTTATTAACTTATCAGGGTCATGAATTGAGTTTAATAACATGCTGAAAGTGAAAGTCCTAAAACAAGCTTTCTAACATGTGAAATGCATGTCCTAGGCATGTCATCTAATGCACAAATAAGTAAATAAGGTCCTGTAGGCATGTTTTCTACCCATTTACCTAAGCTAGGCATGCATAACCCCCCATATTCACTATCCAGCCCCAATCATTTGTTTACAAATTATTACAGACCATAATAAATGAATTACAATAATGCAAAGGAAAATAAGAAGTTATTCTATAGGGAGCCTTCAATCAGGCCCAATCTTCCAGACTAACCCTCTCTCCCGTCTACAGCCTTACATCTACATGGGTGCGGCAAAGCTCCCAAAGGCCTTAATGAGGGCCCTGGCCAATACCAGCACCCAGCAAATGCCCATGGTTAAACAAGTGCAGTGTAGAGTACCCTTACCTCAGTGTCTCAAGGTTCAGAGGGAACTCATGGTCCCTAAGCGATGCACACACTGAGGGGGGTGGAACCTAAAGATCTAGGAATTGTGTGAAGTGCTAAAAGAGGTTAAGCAAAGGGAATTTTGAAATCACTTATAGATTAATAGAGGAAATAATTATGAAATAGGAAGTTATGGCACTAATCACAACTCAGTAGAGTTCCAAGCAAACAAACAGACAGGGAAAGGGATGCAGGTGTAACATGAGATTAGTCTTTGAATAAAGGAAGTAACAACAACTAGTCATAAAACAATCACAAGCAAGGACATGGGTTGGGGACAAGTAGTGATAGTAGATAATCAATTTTAGTTACAAGTTTATTACCAATTGGGGATACCCTCATGGAAATAACAAGCCATTATACAACTGCTAAAGAGATCACAGAAGAGAGGCTAGACAATTAATGAAACAGACACACAAATATGCTAGACATGCAAAGGGGAAAAGAGACAGTAATCACATAGTCAAATGATCCCATAGGCCTTAATGAACCACAAGGAGTAGAGCAGGAGTTAGTGTTAAGCTAGAACAAGAAGAGAGATCATAAAGGATTTAGGCATGCTAGTTGCAGGGTAAGCAATAAAACCATAAATAGAAGCACAAAGAAACAGTAAGAACCTTAAACAAAATTGAAGCATATTCTTTAGAGTGCAGTAATATTAACTAGGACATACCAGTGACGTAAGTAAAGAGCAGCAGAAGAGTGTAGTGAATAGCACATTATTATCCTTGGCTTAGCAGCCGGCTAATAGTAAGCAGTAAAGAGTAACAAGAGAGACGGGAGAGAGGGCCAAGAGAACCAGAACACACAGAGTAGTATTTAGAGAATTGGGTAATGTTCGACTTGTCCTGTTTAATGCAAGAGTAAGAGTATATATAGTTGAAAACAGATGATCACATAAGGTAAGAACCACAAAATATGGTTAAAATGCAGACAGAATCAAATCAGTTGTGAGGAGGTACTTGGTTCCCTTGAATTATGGGATTCAAACCCCAAAATGGTAAAGAACCCAGAGCATATAAGGTAAATAGAAGAATGTACAGAATAAAAATAAAGGAAGGATCAAAGTATCATGATAATTAAGGAACTCGTATCAATCAGTAAGCCCTTAAGTTAAAAGATTCCTATTAAAACGGCAATATATAAGACACATAAGGTAATAAAATCAGTACCAGACTATTAAGGAAAGAGTCAAGCTTAGTATGCATAGAACAGACAATTAGGCTATATTCAACCAATTCTAATAAGGAAAGCAACTAGGAGTCAGCTGGAAACATAGTCGACCACAATTAAGGAAAGAAAACATTTTAAAAGTTGAAATTAGTAAGGAAATCAACACACAAGATTGGTGACAGGTACAAATTACAGGAAATTAGGGATTCGAACAAGAAGATCGTTAATTAAAGGAAATTAACCAGACTACACACCCATAATAGGCAAAAGGATCCACACGGGAACCCTAATAGGTACAATAAGGCAAAGAGTCCTATAAAATCAAGGATTCAAACTAGAGCATGCTGAAAGATTAAAGATATTTAACAGATCAAACATAATATGGTCAGGAGAAGCAAAGAATCAAAGCCCTAATGAACAGGATGGGGATAAAACCTCATGAACTCAGAGTATTCATAAGAACAAGCACACAAATAAGTTAAGTGAACACGTTATCACAAGAGAGGCTCAAACTCGACGAATAGGGCCGAAAAGTTTAGGAGTTTCAACATGAAATAAATAGAAAAGCTTAAACATGGAAAAATCATAGAATACATGCTAAAATCAAAAAAAGAGAAACCGTTTTGAAAAGAGGTCAAGAATCCCTAATTTAAAAATAAAGAGTCGTTTAATAAAAGTCGAAAAATCTTTAAGAAAGATGACAAGGAAATCGGAATATACCCAGATTTGATACAGATCTTTAAAAGGAATCGAAGCGTCAGAGTTAGGGTTTCAGAGATACCGGAGAAGATGATAAAACCTGTTGTGGAACTTGGGGATGGTGGTAGCCGGAGCATCCTGAGTCGAACCTCGCCGGAGAAGGCTGGAAAACACTCATGCAGGAGCTTTCATGGCCGCTTTGGCATGGAGGAAGCTTCGCAGGGCCTTACAGACGAAATGCCAGGAGAGCCGGCTTCATGGTGGCCGGTGGTTGAGGGGATGAGCCTGGGAGTGGCCGGAAATGAAGGTGAAAGCCATCGGAGAAGATGAGGAGTCAGAAGGCTCTAGAGAGAACTGAGAGCGGAGGGGTCGAGAAGAGAGAGAGAGAGAGATGGGAAATGAGACACAGGGAAGGGGTTTTGGGTAGGTTAATTAAGGCAATCAATAATCTGGGCCGTTGATCTCGTTTGATCAACGACTCAGATTGAATGGGGACTGGGCCGGGTAAAATGGGGTTTGGGTTTGGGTTTTTAATTGGGTTTGGGTATGAAATTGGGTTTGGGTATGAAATTGGGTTTGGGTTGGGTATTTAATTAAGGCTAGATTTTAAAATAAAAATGGCTAGATATTAAATAACTCAAAAAATAGATAAACAATTAAATAAGCTGCCACTAATTGTGCAAAAAATGAAATTGAGTTAAAATAGATAAAATTATAGTAATTTGATAACGTAACAATAAAAAATGAATAATTTTTGAATTACGACAACATAAAGTATGCAATTGGGCTATAATTGCAAAATCACTGTAATTGAAATTAAATGATACCCAATTGGCCAATTTTTGAAATAATTGAATTTTAACAACTAGAAAATGATTATAAATGATATACTGAGCTGGAAACATTTTTGAAATTATTTATAGCGTAGTTTATGAATTATTTCAATATGTAATATTAAAATAAGCAGGAAAATAATTTAAAAAATAGGGAAAAATACTCATTATTACAAAGAGTAATGCAAGTTTAAAATAATTTGAGGAAAAATTGGGTATCAACAACAGTCATATTACAGATTTAGCATGTAAATCAGAAGAGATAAGACATGGTAAAGTACTTAAACAAAGATTCAATTGCATATTGAGCAGTAGAAGCATAAATATAAGAAAATCAGGAAGATAATGAACTGAAACAATAATAATAAACACATTGATTGGAGACTTGAAGATTAATTAGGACATACCAATAAGAGGGCAAAAGCAGGATGTAAAGAGCAAAGTGGTAACACAATATTAGCCTTGGCTTACAGCCAGCTAATAATAGGCAAGTGCACAAGCAGTAGTAGAACAAAGAGAGAAGAGAAAGAGCACAAGAGAATGTAGCAGTGAGATAGACAGGGAAGCAAGAAGAATCAAAGACGAACAACATAGGGTAAAGATCAATGAAACTTAAACACATATGTAAACACGCAAGCAAATCAGTAGTTTCTGGGTTCAGGTCTAAAATTAGGGTTTTCATCACGACGAGTCAGATAAAGAGAAAAACTTAAACAAATTACTAAAAAATAGTTGGGATTCTAGGATAATACTGAAAAACCATAGAAAAAGTTATTCAAAAACGGGGTCACAAAATCCTAGTTGAAAATGAATAATCGTTTTAGAAAATCAGAGAATCTTTGAGAAAACAACAAAATAGCTTAAAGTGTACATAGATCTATCATAGATCTGAGAGAAAATCAGGAAATCTTGAGTTTTAGGGTTTCAGCGAACCCAGAGAAAGAATGAAAAACCTCGAAGTTTCACCAGCCTTTGGCCAGAGGGGTCATAGATCTTACTCAGAAGGCCGGAGGTGGCCGGAGATGGCATGAGGGACCATGGGAGGATTTGAATCGCTCCAGGTTCATCTGAGGTCCTTAGGGCATCATTAGACCGGCGCGGGGTGTGGCAGTAGCCAAGAGAGGATGAGAGACCATGGTTCCCGCCGAGGGAAGTGGCCGGAGGAGACGAACCATATTCATCGGAGAAAAAGAGACTGAAAGTATCTAGAGAGAATCAGAGAGATAGAGAGATAATGTGAGAGGAGTGAAATGAGGGAAAAAAAGGGGGGGGGGGGGGGGGGGGGGGGGGTAGTAGTTAGGTCTAATTAAGGAAAGGGGAAATCCGTAACGTTGATCAAAATAGATCAACGGCCAGGATTCAATCCTGTATTGGGTCGGGCGGATTAGGCTATTGGGCCTGAGGTAATTGGGTCGTTCAATTAGGGTATTGTGCTAGTTTAATCAGGTGGGTTTGGGGTTTAATTTAGGCTATAATTGTAAATTAAAAATGGCTATTAGTCTCATTAAAATAGATAAATAATTAATAAAAGTATCTAATAATTATAAAAAATGAAATTAAGGCTAAATAAATTAAATTAATTTAATTAACTAATATTAAAAAATATAAAATGACTAGTTATTAATTCAAAATGGTATAAAAATGCACAATTAGGCTATAATTGTAAAATTACTGTAATTATAATTAAATAATGCCAAATTAGCTAATTTATGAAATGATTAAATCCTAATAGGATTAAAATGATATATTGAGCTGGGAAATATTTTGAAATTGTTTGTAATACAATTTATGCATAATTATTTAATAAAAAATACTGGATAAATTGAAAAAGAAATTAATACAAATATGTAAAATTATGGAAAGATGCCAGTTATTATATAAAGTGATCTTGAAGGTATATATGCAAATTTTAAAATAGTTTGAGGAAAAATTAGGTATCAACAGCTGCCCCTCTTTACCCGGGAAGGATGAAAGAGTTGTCGGGTAAAGATATGATGGCCAATTTTCACCGAGTGAAATGGTTTGAAGGAATTTAGGCCGCACTCTGGTTTCTAAGTTGCCTACATATCCCTGGTTTTACAGGAATCAGGCCGTATGTAGTTCAGGAGTCATTGGCGAAGTATACCGATGAAGTTTTACAAGGACGGACGGAACATATAGGGTTAAGTGAACAAGCGGTTTACGGGGATAGTTAGGAGAACTGGAGCGGGTGCGCTCCTGCCGGGATGCCTGTTGATTGCCAGATTACCTGCAAATAAACAATACAAGCATATATTGTGCGTAATTTAAACATGATGCAAGTTCCCGTCAGACCATGAATGATGTTTTCGGACGGTTAATGATGACGTCCTCAGACCATGACGTCCTAGGCCATGAATTGCTTGATGCAGGATTCGCATGCCATGAAAATGTTATTCTTGAGCCATGAGGATGGTGCCTCCGAACCATGACGCCTTTGAATAATGATATGCAAGATTATGAAAGAGATCCTTAGGCCATGACATGGTGTTCTCGGGCCATGAAGATGATGCCTCCGAACGATAACGCCTTTGGACAGGTTGGCGATATTTCAGGCCATGAAAAATGCAGTAGTATGATGTTGGCAAGATAGAGCTTAGTCTTGCAAATTGAAGGGCAGAGCTTAGCCCAAAAGAAAAGTGAAGTAAATAATGCTTGAGACAGTGATTTGTCTCGAAAAGTAAATTGGAGGCAGAGCTTAGCCTCGGAAGGCAGAAAAGTAGCCTTATGCAGATGGAGAGTGTTCTACTACAATGAACTAGACTCGATATACAAACAATGAAACTGTTCCTTCTAGTTGAACTGTAGCCTTTGTATCGCAGAATAATTCTGCTTGCAAAACCTCTGGAACTTTTGCTTCAGAACTTGATTCACTTTTGCACTTGTGCGTCACCTCTTTCAGCAGTAATACTTTGATTATTTATAGAGTCCGTTTGTTGAGTCCATGATACAATTCTGATCCAACTCTTCTTTGGTAGACAAGTTTGATTGTAACTCAACTTCCTTCCTCTATTCCTGTCCTAGCTGAAATCAACTTCTGTCTTCTCTATCAATTTGCAACCTTTTCGTATTAGGAAACATTCTCTTAGTTCTTTGATATTTAGCAAACACTAATATCTCCTAGACTTATACGATTTTCGATCCAACTGCTTCCTTCAGAAGTGTGTGCTATGATGGACCTGGTTCAACTGGACACCTGTTGTCAATCTTCAAAACCCATTCAGTGATATGGGCCAATAAATTCCCCCTTTTTGATGATGACAAACTCTGTGCATTTATCCAGTATACACATCCATCACTTTGTATTTTTGTGAGCATTAATCATCAAGAACCAGGTTCATTAGGTTATAAATATCACTTCAAAATTTTTTAAAAAATTGAAACAATAACTGGAGCACATCTTCCCCCTTTTGGCATCAACGAAAAGTTGCAAAATGATACTTACCAATAATTAATTCTCACTCATGGCCAATTTAGGCAACTGCAGGTGCATACATGATTAATCAACACAAAAAACCAAAAATTTAAGCTAAATCATAAATAGAGACATTTTTTCAAAACACCAAGCTTTCATTTAATTAACATGGTTGATCAACACCAAAACATATTAAAACAAAGACAATCAAAACATGAGTACGACAGAAGTAAAAAAACTGAAACAAACAACTAAATACCATCCCAAACTGGGCACTTGATAGGATATGAGGGGGTAATTCTGGAAATTCCTAAGTTTGGGGTGGTGCAGACGAGGCAAGACTCTTGGTTTGAAGAAGAGACAACATTTGGTGTAAGACACCCTCATTTTTCTCCTTCTCCTTGGCTAATTCAGCTTTGAGAGCATCGCGCGCACCTTCTACCTCAACTAAGCGAGTCTTCAAGCGAAGGATCTCAATATCCTTTTGATCACTTTCTTGCACCAGAGTACGGACCTTGCTGTTGACCGGTTGCTTCCGAGATGAACCAGGTTCATCTGTCGGGGCACTGACAGTGTAATCACAAGACAGCAAAGTGTCCTTCCCAAAGAAATCCTTAGTAGTAGCCATTTCAGCCTTCTTTGTGGGAACTCCAAAATGACCCAGAACTGCAATAAGTATAAATCCATAAGGAATCGCATGGGCCTTGGTGCCATTTACCACCCTGTCCAAAAGCTGGATGATCAAATATGGCCAATTGATTTGCTTGCCCCTGTGTAGGCATTCCATGAGTGTTAGATCCATATAGTTTGCAATGTGCCTGCGCTCTTGTCTTGGCAGCAAAAATTTAATCACAAACTCAAAGAACATCTTGTGTTCAGGCTTCATCCCTCTTTTGTACACTGCCCTAAGTTCAGGCTCTTCTTCATTGTCACAAAAGAATCTGGTGATGGTAAGTGCTGAGGCCATTCCATCCAAGCAAGGCCATCTCTGCCTTGTATAATCATCATATTCCTCAGATGGAATGTCTAGAATGACTCCCAGTTCTTGTGCGTCAAAAACGACTTTAACTCCCCTGACCAACGATGTAACCCTTACTCCAATCACAGTTGCATTCCCCATGAATTCCACTACTTCATTTCTGACTAGCCTGCCCTCCAAGTGAAGGACCATGTCCTTCCAGCCTTGAGCTGTCAGAAAATCCACTAAGTACCTCATACCTGGCTCCTCCAGGTCTTTCAACAATTTTCCCTTCAAAATATGTCGCTTGCCAAACATGGAAACTCTGTCCATCGACACTTCTCCAACCTCATTCTCATCATCTCCACTCCAACCAGGATCATTATCTTTCTCAATAATCTGAACTTTCTTCTTCAACTTTACCTTGGACCGTGTCCTTGTAGATGTACCCACGGTGGTAGCAGACATAGGTGATGACTTCTTTGAGGAAGTCTTAGTCAATTTTGCCTTGGGTGTCTTGACCACCACTGGATTAACCTCTTCATTCTATTGACCAGGTCCAACATCTCATCAATAAAAATAGCCTCAACAGGCTCCCCTACTTTCACTTTCCCTTTCTCAGCTCTCTTTTTTTGCTTTCTTGAAGAGCTTTTTCCATTTTTTCCTCTTCTTCACGAACAGTATTTCTCGTAGCTCGTACCCTTGGAACAGGTACACCAACAAACTCATCAGTTTTCCTTTTCTTTGAGGCCTTGGACTTAATGGACTTAGGAGTCCTTCTCTTTTTGGGGTTGTATGAGTCCCTCAGTTTCTTAAGTCTCTCAGTCAAGGTTTCTTCCTCAGAAGAAACACGATCATCTATCTCCTTCATATGCTGTTCTAATCCAGCAGCAGCATCCTCCACTTCATTAGTTCCCCCTAAAACTATGACATCATCTTCAAGATTATCACGAATGGGGCCACAAATACTGAGTATGGAACCATCCTTCCCAGAACCCCTCACACCTGCCTCTCCCTCATTCTCACTAAATTTTCTAGTTTTTCTTGGACTTCTTGGCACTTCCACATCCACCACAGACCCAACCAGCACAAATCTATTTTCAGAATTTAACACAGAGGTAACATTAGTATTACCTTTCTCAGCACTTTACGAACCAGGTGCATCGTCCTCTTGCGCTGATTTAAATGATTCATTGGATGAATCAGGTTTGGGTTCTTCTTCAGCCTATACAAAATCTTCCAAGAACTTTGCTCGTGACCCCGAAGCCACAGATTTTCGTGCAAGAACCTTGACAGGACGGGGTTTTGGGGCTGGAATAGGGTTTTTTGTAGGTCTAAGAGCCTCATGGTATTCAGGGGTTTCAGGTGTCTCAGAAGATTCATAACTGTAAACTGGTGGGGAATCAGACTCATATACTCCTTCATCGTAGTCACGATTTTGAGAATCAGATGAAGTAGACGACATTTTTAATTTTTGAGAGAAAAAGAAGAAAGGGAAAAAGACAGTGGAGATTTGAGTGTTGAATGACTTGAACAGGGTTCGTCTATAACTTTATTCACTATTGGTAATGGTGGCCTATTTATAACTTGTGGCTGGGATAATTGTAACGGACGAGTATTAACACAAGTAGGATACTAATCGATTAAGGACTGTTAGTGATTTGACATTGATTAGACCGTTTCTCTCCCCCTAAAACTAAGCTAATTTAATGAGACGGAACTTCTTGAAACTGGTTCATTTTGGGTAAGTACAAGAATTTGAACTGAACCATAAAAGAATAGAATCCTACTCATGTATGACTGTACTTGAATTAATACATGTATGGAGATGAGAAAACCATACTTAATTAAGCAGTAATAGTAAAGACACAGGGATTTTTACGTGGAAAACACCTAGCTCAAAAGGTGAAAAAAGCACGACCTACTCCTCAGTAGGATTTGCTTAAACTCTTCACTAAACACTAAGCCAAAATGGACTTACAAAATAAACTCTTTTGTATTCCTAGGACTAACTCTAATCCTCTTTGTATCAACTAGCCTCTAGCTAATTTCTACAGATTTCAAGCTAACTCTAACTTGAACAATTTGTACCTATTACAATTTGCTTCTAATAAAGCTGATAAGATACAATATTTAAACTCCTACTACAATCAACTAGACTCGACAAACAATGAAACTGTTCCTTCTAGTTGAACTGTAGCCTTTGTATCGCACAATAATTCTGCTTGCAACACCTTTGGAACTTTTGCTTCAGAAATTGATTCACTTTTGCACTTGTGCGTCCCCTCTTTCAGCAGTAATACTTTGATTATTTATAGAGTCCGTTTGTTGAGTCCATGATACAATTCTGATCCAACTCTTCCTCGGTAGACAAGTTTGATTGTAACTCAACTTCCTTCCTCTATTCCTGTCCTAGCTGAAATCAACTTCTGTCTTCTCTATCAATTTGCAACCTTTTCGTATTACGAGACATTCTCTTAGGTCTTTGATATTTAGCAAACACTTATATCTCCTAGACTTCTACGATTTGCGATCCAACTGCTTCCTTCAGAAGTATGTGCTATGATGGACCTGGTTCAACTGGACACCTGTTGTCAATCTTCAAAACCCATTCAGTGATACGGGCCAACAGTCCTTCGTGTGGACATCGAACTTTGGCATTTGCAATTGTGATGAGATTCAATACTTCTCTGCGTGTTTGTTTTTTGTGCCTGCATCCAAAGAAAAATCGTGAGTTTTGTAAAGGGGGGAGGTTAGTTCGTATCCCCGCTGGCTTTGCCTGACTCGTTCGGCTTGATCTGATGATACTGTCTGTATCATTGGGGTAGCGTTTGCTAACAAGCTATTTCAAGAATAAGTATGCATAATTTTGTAAAAGTATAACACAAACATATAATCTAAAGATATTTTGGATAAACCGACGACCGTTACACGGTTCGAGACATCGCAACCCCTCATGCTATGAAATTTTGAGGGTCCTCCTCAAAATTCTGCCTCAGTTTAATGAGTGAGTGATTCTGAGTGTTGCTCGTGTGGCGATCGACTGATCTTGCTTCAGAATTTTGAGGGTCCTCCTCAAAATTCTGCCCCAGTTTCCAATTACGGGAGGGGGGGGGGGAATGAAATTTTTATTGAATTATGACCGAACCCATAGGGCTGCCTACGTATCCCCTCTTAAACAAGAATCAGGTCAGGCGTAGTTCAATTTACCACATTGATAGAAGCATAAAGGATTACACGTAATAATGCTTGACTACATCTGAATTGATTGGTTTTGGCCAGACTTCTCCGTCCATCTCGGCAAGTATAAGGGCTCCTCCTGTCAACACTCGGTGAACCATATACGGAACTTGCCAGTTGGGAGAGAACTTCCCTTTGGCTTCGTCCTGATGTGGGAAGATTTTCTTTAACACCAGATGCCCTAGTGTGAACTGCCTCGACTTGACTTTCTTCTTGAAGGCTATGGTAATTCTGTTCTGATAGATTGACCATGGCAGACTGCATTCATTCTCTTTCAGTCTATGAGGGCTAATTGCTCATAATGGTTCTTTACCCATTCTGCGTCGCTAAGATCAGCTTCTTGTATAATTCTTAGAGATGGAATCTCAACTTCAGCGGGAATAAAAACTTCTATACCTTACACTAGAATATAGGGAGTTTCCCCTTGTTATGTGCGAAATGTGGTGCGGTATCCCAGTAAGGCAAATGATAACTTCTCATGCACTGCTTGTGCTTTTCTATCATTTTCCTTAATATCCTCTTGATATTTTGTTGGCAGCTTCTACAACTCCATTCATTTGAGGTCTGTATGTTGTGGAATTCTTTTGTTTGATCTTGAAGGTTTCACACATGGCTTTCATCAAGTCACTATTGAGATTGGAACCATTGTCGGTGATGATTGACTCTGGAACTCCGAACCGACAAATAATGCGGTCGCGGACAAAATCTGCCACGACTTTCTTAGTTACTGCTTTGTAGGAGTGCTTCCTCAACCCATTTAGTGAAGTAATAAATGGCTACCAGAATGAACCTGTGTCCATTGGAGGCGACAAGCTCGATTGGTCCAATAACGTCCATGCCCCAGGCGGCGAATGGCCATGGTGAGTTTGTCGCATTGAGCTCATTTAGAGGTACCTTTATCATGTCTCTGTGTATCTGACAGCGGTGGCATTTTCGGACATAATGGATGCAGTCTGTTTCCATAGTCATCCAAAAGTAACCAGCTCAGAGTATCTTTTTTTCTAGAACAAAATCGTTCATATGTGGGCCGCAGGTCCCAACATGAACTTCCTCTAGTAGTTTTGATGCTTCATTTGCGTCAACACACCTTAATAGCCCCAAATCGGGAGTCCTCCTATACAGGATTCCTCCGCTGTGAAATAAATTGTTGGATAGTCTTCGAAGTGTGCATTTCTGAGTGGGATTCGCAAGCTCTGGGTAATCACTTTTTGCCAAATATTCCTTGATGTCATGAAACCAAGGAATTCCGTCTGCTTCTTCTTCGGCGTGGGCACAATAATCTAGTTTATTATGGATTTTCACTATGATGGGATCAATGAAATTTTTGTCTGGATGCTGAATTATTGAGGACGAAGTAGCCAATGCATCGGCGAACTCATTCTGGGTTCTGGGGACATGCGGAAATCTATCTTCGTGAACCTCTTTCTCAATTCCTACACGTGATGTAGATACGATAGTATCTTGGAATTCTTGGTTGCCCATTCTCCTTGTACCTGATGTACCAGCAAATCTGAGTCACCAATTACTAACAGCTCCTGGACGTTCATGTCAACGGCCATGTTGAGCCCTACGATGCAGGCTTCATACTCTGCCATATTGTTGGTGCAAGGGAACCTGAGTTTGGCGGATACCGGATAATGCTGACCGGTTTCTGATATTAGGACTGCTCTAATGTCGACTCCTTTGAAATTCGCCGCTTCATAGAAGAACATTCTCCAACCAGCATAGGATTCTAAAATGTCTTCTCCTATGAATGACACCTCTTCATCGGGAAAATATGTTTTTAGGGGTTCGTATTCTCCGTCCACGAGGTTTTCAGCAAGGTGGTCTGCCAGTGCCTGTCCCTTGACCGCTTTCTGAGTTACATAAACAATGTTGAACTCACTCAACAGGATTTTCCACTTCGCTAGCTTGCCAGTGCGCATGGGCTTATGAAAGATATACTTCAAGGGATCCATCCTTGATATGAGATATGTGGTGTAGACATAGAAATAACGCCTTAGCTTTTGAGCGACCCAAGTCAAAGCACAACAGGTGCGTTCCAGAAGAGAATACCGAGCCTCATACAGAGTGAACTTCTTGCTGAGATAGTAAATAGCTTGTTCCTTCCTTCCTGTTTCGCGGTGCTACCCCATAATGCAGCCGAAAACTCCATCTAACACGGCAAGGTAGAGTAACAGAGGTCTACCTGGCTCAGGTGGTACCAAGACTGGCGGTGTTGACAAATATTCCTTGATTCTCTCGAAGGCCTTTTGGCAATCATTGGTCCATTTTGTTGCAGCATCCTTCTTCAGCATCTTGAATATCAGCTCAAAGATAACTGTAGACTGTGCGATAAACCGGCTGATGTAATTAAGCCTCCCCAAGAAACTCATCACATCTTTCTTGTTCCTTGGCGACGGCAGTTCTTGAATGGCCTTGAATTTTTGACGGATCCAATTCTATTCCCCGGTGGCTCAGAATAAATCCCAACAACATCCTAGTAGGAACCCCGAATGCACACTTCGTGGGGTTCAGCTTCAGGTTATATTTCCGCAACCTATTGAAGAACTTCCTCAGAACTTCTATGTGGTCCGTGGCTTTCCTGGACTTGATAATAACATCATCCACATATACCTTAATCTCCTTGTGAATCATGTCGTGGAATACGGTTGTCATAGCCCTCATGTAGGTGGCCCATGCATTCTTCAGGACGAATGGCATCACCTTGTAACAGTACACTCCCTACGACGTAATAAAAGCCGTTTTCTCATCATCTTCCTCATCCATCCAAATATGATGATAACCAGCGAAGCAATCCACGAATGATTGTAGTTCATGCTTGGCGCAATTGTCAATCAGGATGTGTATATATGGCAAATGGAAGTCGTCTTTCGGACTAGACCGGTTGAGATCCCGGTAGTCGACACAGACTCTGACCTTCCCATCCTTCTTTGGAACTGGCACAATGTTGGCTAACCATCTTGGGTACTCAACTACCCTGAGAACCTTGGCGTTGATCTGCTTGGTAACTTCTTCCTTGATTTTAAAACTCATGTCGGGTTTGAACTTTCCGAGCTTTTCCTTTACCGGCGGACACATTGGATTGGTTGGCAGTTTGTGAGCCACAATAGATGTACGTAGACCAGTCATGTCATCATACGACTAGGCGAATATGTCCTCATACTCCTTCAGAAACTCTGTGTATTCTTTCTTTTCTAACGGTGACAAATGAATGTTGATCCGTGATTCCCTAACGTTTTTCGAATCTCCTAGGTTGATAATTTCAGTCTCGTCCAGGTAGGACTTAGGTCTGTTCTCAAATTTTTCAACTTCTCTGACGATCTCTTCGAGTATATCATCTTCATCTAAATCGATGTCTGTTTGTTGCGTTCTCTCGTTGCATGTCACGGTCATTGGTTCATCAAGACAAGTAATAGTAATGTTGTGTAGATAAAGTAATGAAAGAAAATAGTAATGATAAATATTTGATTCATAAAAAAAATTAGAAAATGCTTTGATAAATTGAATAACTGTTTTTAACATTGAGGATCTTATTGCAGGAATTGAAAATGCAAAAAAGGGAGAATCATTTTAGTAAATAAAACAGTAAGTAATGCTTGTTTTAGCCTTGCTACCCCGAGGCTCGTCGGGCTTTGGTCGTCCAGATAGTCCAGTTCTTGAGGTATGTCTCTCTGCTCACAGCATGTATTGAAGGGCCTTCCTCCCCCTCCTCCTCGAGAATAACACAACAATCCATATCATTGTCCTCCAAGAACAAACTCATCATCGCTGCCAGTGCTTCTTCTTCGTCTGACCCATAAATAATGTCGACCTGCTGGAAGGTCTGCTCTAGATGCGGTATTGGCTTTTTCAAAGAGTAGTAAGGACCGCGCCAAGGTGGCGACCAGTCGTCGAATTCTTGCCAAGTGTAGTCGTATCCCAGACCGAAAATGGTGCCATGGCTTTTGATCTTGATAGACTTGGAGATTCCTTAAAGGTCCTTGCCGAGCTCTTTGCCAGACTCGTACCCACTCCAGTTTAGTATACTCTCGATTTTGCTATCCCACCATTTGTCTTTATCGACGACATTGACTCGTTCAATGTGGTGGTAAGTTTCTCCACCCAACTTTCTTCTTTCTTTGATCACCGGAATAGTCTTGCGATTGTAAATAGGGTTACTACCATCGCCATGAATAATCACCTCTTGGTGGTTCCACTCGAACTTCACTGCCTGATGTAATGTTGAGGTTATGGCTCCAGCAGCATGGATCCATGGTCGTCCTAATAACAAATTGTAGGACGCTGGCACATCTATCACTTGGAAATCAACCTCGAATCAAGTTAGTCCCATTTGCAGGCATAGGCCTATCTCATCAATGGTGGACCTTTGAGATCCATCGAAAGCTTTCACATTGATTGCTCCATCCTTTATCTCATGCATCCCTTTACCCAATTTCTTGAGTGTTATAAACAGGAAAATTTCTAAGACTGGATCCTCCATCGATCAAGATTCTGGTGATGAAATAATCTTCGCATTGCACAGTGATGTGCAATGCTTTGTTATGGCCCAACCCTTCAGGAGGCAGCTCGTCCTCATGGAAAGTGATCTTGTGACTTTCCAATACCTGGCCCACCATATTGGCCATTTCCCCACTAGTGATGTTGTTTGGTACATACGCTTCACTCAACACCTTCAACAGAGCACTTCGGTGCATCTCGAAATTCTACAGCAAAGAGAGGATGGATATTTGTGTTGGCTTCTTGTTCAGCTGGTCGATGACCGAATACTCCTTAGCATGTACTTTCCTCCAAAGCTCATCTGGACCTGTTTCAATAAGGGGAGGCCGGTTGGCAGCCTGCTTTCTTGATTCGGCCAGATGCTCAAGGGTATAGACCCTACTAGGTTCTCGTCATACCCTACACTGCGACAACTTTCTCTGTTTTGACCCTGCCTTTCCTTCTCGCTTGGTTGTATAATCCCACGGGATAGAGTTTGTATAGAGGGGTAGCGTGGTCGAAATCGCCATTGGAATTGGTGCGGCTATACTTACTTCAAATGGAACATGTGCCTTGGGTGGCAAGACTGCAACCTCAAATGGTGCGGGTGCATTTGCCGGAGACACGAACTCAACTTCGATCGGTACTGGTGTCTTTGCGGGTGGCGCTGCTTCAAACTCAAGAGGTATGGACATATTTACCTCAGCATCCTCAGACGGTTGAATCTGGACTATGATCGGGTTGAGAGTGATTATTGGTTTCTTTGGATCATCGCCTTCTACGACCAACCCGATTGATCCCTCGGGGTCCCAATCATCTTCTATTTCAATCATATGGATACCTCCACCCTTATGGTCTAGCAGAGGATTGTTGCGGACATTTGGGGCGGGATCTTTTGCCACAATGATTTTGTTATCAATCAGGTATTGTATCTTGTCTTTCAAAGAGCGACATTCATCGATGGTCTCATGCCAGAATGGTATGCACATGACTTGTTTGGGTTAACCCACTGAGAAGGGTTCTCAGGGGTGGCAAAAGGGATAGGGGTGACGTAACCGACAACTTTGAGTTTCTCATACAGCTGGTCAATGGGTTCAGCTATGGCGGTGTACTATTTTGGAGGTCTGCGATCAAAATTAGGTCGAGGTCTAGGGAGGTTTTGACGGGTAGGGGGTGATTGGTATGAGATGGCTGAGAATTGTAAGTATGGTCAACGGGAGCGGGTTGTGAGTATCTGGGTGAAGTAGGTTGATATGTGGGTGGTGGAGATTGGTAAGTGGGTTGTGGAGATTGGTAAGTGGGTGGTGGACATTGGTAAGTGGGTGGAGGAGCTTGGTATGAAGGTCAGGGTGCTTGGTAATTCGGGGTTCGCTGGTATGTGAGTGGATGTGTTGGATAAATTTGGTATTTGAATGGGGATCTGGCTCTTTGTGCAACCATTATAGTCCCCACGTCTCTTTTCTTGGACACACCACTGAACTGTAAAGCCTTGTTTGTAGCTTGCGAGGATTCAAAATTTGTGACCATACCGCTCTTAATACCTTCTTCAATCGGCTCGCCTAATTTGATAATGTCGGACAACTTGTGGTTCTCAATCATCATCAACCGTTCATAGTACTGTGGGTCCTGGGCCCGGACAAAGAACTTTTTCATCTGCTCCTCTTCTAAGGCGGGTCTGACCTTAGCAGCCTCGGACCTCCAGCGAGTAGCATACTCGCAAAATGTCTCTGTGGGTTTCTTCTTCAAATTCTGGATATAGAACACGTCTGGTGCATTCTCTTTGTTGAACCTAAATCTGTCCATAAAGTCAGACGCCATACCTACCCAATTTGACCACTTCTTGGGATCTTGGCTGATGTACCAAGTCAATGAATTCCCCTTCAAACTCCTCATGAACAACTTCATGCGGATCCTTTCCCACGCCAACCAGCTTGTCACAGTAGGTCCTTAGATGGACCCTCACCAGTACCGTCAAACATCTCGAACTTTGGAGGTTTGTACCCCTCGGGCAGATCGACATCAGGTTGTATGCAAAGGTCTTCATAATTCAGCCCTTAGACTCCCTTGATCCCCTCGACACCTTGAACCCGGCTGGTCAGCTTCCTAAATTCCTCAGCCAAGTTCTTGATAAGCAGGTCCTTTTCATCAGACTCGGACGTGTGTGGGATAGGCGGGGTGGAGTGTGGCATGGTCTCCACAAAGATGGGATTGTTATAGGCGTGTAAATGGTCCTTTGTGGGGTTCTGAGGTTCTAGGATAAGTAATGGAGTGTTGTTTGAAGTGTGGTAAGTATTGCATTGTTTTGGCGGAGTTGCGTGATGGTGAGGTGCGGGATGATTATGTTGTCTAAGGATATATTCTGGAGGTGTAGGGTTTTGAGCGTTTGGGAAGTTGACGTCTGGGACGTTGAGGGAAAATGACAGGTTGATCAGATTCCGAACCTGATCGAGTTCTTCTTCAAAATTCAGCAGTTTCTGTTCCAGTGGTGACATGTTCTCATTTAGGACATGAATACCTCGGTCTTCAGTTGCCTCTACCCTTTCAACAAAATTCTCTTTCCTGGCGCCGCTGGATTCTTCCATCTTACTCTTGCCTTTGTTCTTGCCTTTAGGAGGACTAGGATGAGGAGTGGGTGGAGGGACCCTGGATCTTGTAAGATAAGCTGATAATGCCAGAGTGCACGAACTAACCTTTGGGGAGGGGAATAATAAAGAAAAGAAATAAAAACAAAAGGTAGCCAAGTCAGTGAGGATTATGAAAAATATTGCAGTATTTAAACACATAGTGCAGGAATGTAAAGCGCATCCTAATTTGGGAACCTCTTTTATGCCCGAGGTAGGCCTAGCGACAAATTGATTTGGAGAACTTAAAATGCTAAATGACTCATTTTATTGATAAGAAAATAGACGAACCCAAAACGACACTAAATAAACAAGAAGTAAAGGTTACTAATGGCCATTGGCCTTATTACTTTGACAGAGAAAATAAAGACATTCCTATCTATTTGGTCCCAAAAGGACCTTCTCCAGACTCGACATTCCAGCTTCCGTCGAACAGCTTTCCCAGCTCGCGAAGTCCCAGCAACAGGTATGTTCTGGCTAGATATCCTCCTTTAGTTCCCTCGACCCTTCGACAATCTTCGACCCTTTTGATAAATTTTTCCTCCAGCTCGACTATACCTCGTTCTAAGTATCCCAACCTCTTGTTGGTGCTGATAGCCATGTCTTTCCACTCCTCGATCAGCGTTTTGTTAGATTCATGTATTTCGTGGTGCTCATACTCGCACTCACAGATCCTTTTGCGCAGCTGGTTGAACTTGACTTGTGCTTCATCCTTTTCATCTATAACTTTGTGACCTCGGATGTACCCTGGCTTGCTCTAATCACCCTGATTATCTTCTAACAAACCAGGATAGAAAGGGGTACAACCGGCATGATACTTGTTTGGCTCGATGGTGTCTTTCTCAAGTATAATCTTGCAGTGCCACATGTGCTGGGCTTGGCACTTGTGATGACTGTCATCATTTTGGAAGTCTGCTTGAAGATGGCTCATTTTGTCGACCCTGGGTATGACTTGCTTCCTACCTGCTTGCCTCATAACTCGAAGAGGGACGTAAGGGTATGTCCCCCTTAAACCAATCAGTATCAGAAACAGTGCATCTCGGGATCGGAGAATGAACTCCTCTGTCGGAAACCACTCGAACATCCATTGAACCCGTTATTCAGTCAGATTATCAAAGAGCTCGACCCATCCTTCGGCATTCTCAGGCGGAGCGAACATGTCAGTGATGTAATTCATTCGCTTCGGGTGATGGAAAGCGATGTGGTCATCCCATATCCTTCAATGAATGTCTTGTCGGTATTCACCTCGTTGGAGGTGTTCAATGAGCCAAAGTTGAAGTAATAGATTGCAACCTTCGAAATGTCTTGCTCCTTGTTGACACTTCTCTAAGCCCGATATATGTCCGCAATGATCATAGTCACAATGCTGAAGTATTGCTCACCAATCCCTTCCATTAGCGTCTTGGTCACCATGGCCAGTCTAGTGTGAATTCTCTCCTTCTTCATTGGAAACACGATCAAACCCAAAAAGCAGAACATGAAAACGAACACTCTACGATGGATCTGTCCCAAGGAGGTGATAGAAAACTCATCATGGTAGGTACGTTGTGATTTGTTGTGGCCGTACCTCTCATGCAAATAATCAAAAGGTATGTATGATTCCTTCAAGCATACCAGTTTTGCGTTCTTCTTCAGACCAATCATCTTATGGAAACCTTTGCATGTGCGATTCTTAGGCATCAGCAACCCCGGGGTTTCCCACACTAGGCCAGCCATTCCTCCTATTTCCTCCAACAAAGGCGTCATTTCAATGTCCCCAAAGCGGAACACGGACCTTTCGCAATCCCAGAATAAGGTAGTAGCCTCTATTATCATTTTGTTAGGCTGGATTTCTAGGAGAGATGGTAGGTTGCCCAAGTATTTTCTGACGAGAGGTTTGTCACTGGAGTGTAGATCTTCCCACCAACTCAACAGTCTTGGGTGGATATTGGAGACCATGCCGAATATGGGGACTTCGTGCCTCATGTTTCTGCAAGGAAAATAAGGTTAGGCCCTTACCCCCGCCCAACTCGACTATTTAATATCAATAATTAGCATGAAGCATTTAGTTCTCCAAAAGAATGCACAGAACGTGATGATGTCCATTTTGGGTTTAGGGAAACCCGATGGACTTTTGGATAAGGCTATCTTAAAAGCTATCGTGCAGACAAAACTTTAGCTTGGCTAGGTTTGACCATGATGCATGCAATAATACAATAGAGTAAGGTTTCTATGGGGTTTTATAATGGTACCCTTGAACGGACAACTCAAGGGGGAAGGCACGGAACTGTCGACTGCACTGTTGATCGACTAGCTTGACCGCAAATAAGCCTTTCCGAATTTAGGGGTAATAATATAGGAAGGGCGCAACCACTCATCAAGCGTTGCTATAGTATTTTGTTTTGCACGAGTGGAGTATGAATGTCGAACATGATTATGCAATAAGCACTAAAAACAAATTGTCATGTATTTGCACGTTTAAGGAAAGAGGTAAATACAACAGTTATGATTTAAAGCAGTTACAAAAGAAAACAAAGAAACATGTCAGTTCCATTTTGGGGAAGAGTAAATACTTGAAAGAAAATAAACAGTTAATTGCACGTTGAAGGGAAGCGGAAAGGGTGCAAATATTAAACAAAGTAAAGGTACAAATTCACAAAGTAATTTGAAATGGTAAAAACCTATAATCCCCAACAGAGTCGCCATGTTGTCGCGCCCCCTTCTTCCCCGCGGAGATCGGGTTCAGGACTTTTGGGTTTGAGACAACCCTTTCCTTTTGGGAAGGGGTTTGCATTTTTTGAAAGATGCCATCTAACGATTTTAAAGGTGCGTTAGGGCACCTTAGGGGTTCATTTACAACAACGTTGTTAACAAGAGATAGGGTAAGGGCTTGAAATTATCCTAAGGGGAAGGTGTTAGGCACCCCTCAAGATCCACAAGTGTGGTTCCTGGCCAAATAACTTTTTTGAATTTGTACGGTTTAGAAAACAAACAAATAAAGGCTCAAATAAGAGGGGATTTAAATCTTAAGCATGCAAGGTGTTTGAAAGAAATTAGAAGAAAAAGCTAAGTTTCGAAAAGGGTTACAATCTAAGCATGTAAAGTAAAGGATATCCTATGTCTGTGATAATATGGATCACATTGTCGCGCCCCCCTTTTCTCCTCGCACGGGTTAGGTATGCGGAGATCGGGTTTCATGACATTCTGGACAACTCCTTAAAGGAAAAGGTTTAAGGAAGAACCGCCACCTAACGATTTTATGGTGCGTTAGGGCACCTAGAATAATTAACTCATAAACTAGTTTGCATTACCAGAGATTGGGTAGGGGATTGAAGTTATCCCAAGGGGAAGGTATTAGGCACCCCTCGAGATCCACAGCTGTGGGTCCCAGCCAAGTAATTTTGTGAATTTGGACAGTAAACAAGCAAGGCTCACGTAGGAGGTGGTTTCAAGTAAATACTGAAATTATTAAAAGAAATTTAAAGAATATCAAAGTAAAATCATTTGGATGAAAATGTCCTATGTTTTAAATCAATATGGATCACATCAATGCAATACCCGGTATGTCACGCCTCGAAAAGGGGCTACACGTGGTATTAGCGCACCGGTCATCATATCCATATTCTACCCTTCCCACCCCGTTAAGGTATTTAAAACACGTGCGTCGGTCACGAAGCTTATTGCGTTCTATTACCCGTCTCATTCTATAAGTCCTGGAGGGTATTTAGGACTACTAAATCCTACAAGGTGAGTACTAGGCCGATCCCCTAGGTTTAAAGGATGAAATTCTAAGCGACATACAAAACAATTAGGACTACAAGTATGGAATCACATAATGGGCAGCTAAGAGGCTCACAGACCCCTCCACACGTAAACACATAAATAGCACGTCTCAAAAACAATCAAAGTTTCAAAATCAGGATTTAAAACAGGAATTCCGAGTTGGAAAATAGTAGGTTTCAGCAGGTTTTAACAAAAAGGAACGATTTTGAAAACTCAGTAACAAAGCATGAAATTCACTTGAAACAGAGTAGTTTAAGAAGAGAATGATTGATGTTAAAAAATTCTAGTAATTTAAAGACAAGAACATGAATTAAAAAGTGCACAGAGGTTTAATGAAGTCCCTAGTAAAAGTAAACGGGAAGCTTTAGAGAAATCAATAAAGCATGATTTTAAAATAACAGAAGGATCAAAAATGGGAAGTGACTTTAAAAGATTCAGCAGTTCAAAGCAGAGTAGAAGCCAGTAGTTTAAGGAAAACTTTAATGAAAGGAGAATGAGTAAGCTATTTCAAAAACCAGTAGTTTTTAAAAATAGAGCAAGGATTCAAACGGAATGATTTTGTAGAAAGGATAATTGTTTGAAAAATCCATTAAATGTTAGGCAAAGCAGGAGTGAAAACAGTGACAAACAACAAAGTTCTAAAGACTTTATAAGAGACTAAAGATCACTTTTAATACAAGCAAGACATAGAACGACCAATTTTGGTTTTAATGAATATTAGACCTAAGGTTTGCCTAGGCGTGCGTATATACTGATTATTTGTTAAAAAAGAGTGAAATACAGATTTAACACTGATTTTAAGGACATGAAGGATAATGCATTTGCAGGAAAAAAAAACGTTTAAACCATTTAACACGATTTTAGCGAGGTTCCTAGATTTAATATGTAATGACTAGGTGTTTTACAGAGTATAACTTGAAACAAACATGCTGAACGCAGAGTCCTAGAGAACATGATATCTAATGCTCACGTGGATACCTAAGACATGGTTTCTAAATGTAGTACTTATGAGAATGCAACAGTCTTTATTACTTTGTTATAGTGATGAACTGTGAGTAGGGCTTATAAAAAAAATGACATAAATATAACAGAGATGCCGAAATAAAGAACTTAAACATGGTTTCTAATGCATGGTATACATGTCCTAAACATGATACTATTGCCCATTTAGGTAAATAAATCCTATAGTCATGATTTCTACCCGTACCTATCTAAGCATGCATAATCCCCTCCCATATCCACTATCCGTCCCCAATTATTCATTTACAAGTTATTACAAGCCAAGTATAATGAATTACATCACTAAAGGAAAATAAGAAGTTAATTCTATAGGGAGCCTTTAATCAGGCCCATATCTCCCAACCTCAATCCTTTCGAGTTTCACAGCCTTTCATGGTCCGGGTGCGGCAAATCTCCCTAAGAACCTCGTGGATCCCTGGCAAATACCAGCACCCAGACATATTTGCCAAAGTTGAGTATGTGCAGTGTGGAATCACCAATCTCAGTGCGTCAAAGTTCGGAGGGAACTCAAGAGGTTCCCTAAGCAATGCTCACACTGAAGGGGGTGGAACTTAAGTTTCTAGGAATAGTGTGAAGTGCCAGAAGAAAAGAAGAATTTGAAAGAGACAATGTTTGAAAAGAGTTCAGTTTGAAAAACTCTACAACTCAACAGTTATTTTTGAAAAAAAAATAGCTTTTGAAAACAGTAGTAAGATCAGAGAAGTAACAGACCAGTCAAATAATTTTAGCAATACACAAAGGGCAGCCTTCACACAAGGACAAGGGGAGTTGGGAACAAATAATTCACATAATAGGCAGAAGTTCTTGCAATTAATGCGGATGATGATAACAGATTCAAGAAATACTTGATTTAAACATAGTTGCAGAAATCAGAGAGGGCTTCAGGGGATTAGGAAACAACAGGATTCAGTACTAAGAATAACATTACACAATATTTAGGATACTGGCCTAATAGATGCATACTAGGAATAGACAAGAACATAAAAGCATTACTGATTCAATCAGAGCATGTAAATCCTAAAGATGGCAAGTAATGATAGATAAAACAAAGAGATTAATTGCATGTTGAACAACAGAAACACAAATAGAATAAGATCAGGAATATGACAAACTGAAGCAATAAGAAACACATTGGTTTGGAGCTTGAATCTTAATTAGAACATACCAGTGAGAAAGAGTAAGTAGAATTGAAAGAGCAAGACAAAAGAGCACAATGGTTAGCCTTGGCTTATAGCCGGCTAACAGTAACCAAGAGCAAAAGAAGAGAGTAGTAGAGCAGAGAGCTTTTTGCGAGAAAGAGTGAGTTTTTCACACAAGTCTGAGTATGTCCTTTGTTATTGAAAAACTAGAGTATTTATAGTTGAAGACATGTAGTAAAATAAGGTTAGAATCACAATGACATGGTAATAAAAGAAGGCAGAATCCAATCAGTATAAGAAAATACACGGTTCCCTTAAGTCAAGGAATTAAAACTCAAAAAATGGTAAAATCATATAGCCATATCAGGTAAATGAAAACATGTACATGACTTAAATAAAGAAAGAATCCAGGACTGTTAAGTAATAGGGGACTCGGAATCAATTAACCGAGAAATCAACACAATCAATCCCTTAATTCAAGGGATTCAAATTCAAACGGTAACACATATAGTCATATAAGGCAAAGTAAAAAAATCAGTCAAGACTCAATCAAGGAAAAAATCAAGTTTACTAAGCAATAAAGTAAACAATTAAGACCAAGGTTCAAAAATATATTAATAAGGCAACAACCAGTAAGAATAAATTACCACAGACGAGTCAGTCAATTTGAATAGCAATTAAAGGAAGGTCTGTCAATCAAACCTCTAAGTATGAAATCCAGCATTAATCACATAAGAGCCACAATCGTATAAATAGGCAGAGGTACTCAGACATAGTAGACAGGCAGATTAAAAGATGCAAGTCTGAGCAGCCCCGATAGTCACAAGAACAAGTTAGGATAAGGAAGCTAAATAGCAATCATTCAAACAATATAGTCACAGAAAATCAAGCAAAGAGAGACGAACAGTCGTGCTACTACACAGAATCACATATAGAGGTCTAGGAAAATTAGGGTTTTAAAAATAAACGAGATAAAATCACAGAATCATTACGATATGCAGAGAATAGACTCAAAAGCAAGGAGAAAATTAGTTTAAAACGGCATATGAGAGGTTCCGAGAAACCCTAGTTTTTAAAGAGGAAGCTAAACGTTTAAAAGTTGAAGATTCTGAAAGATTGAGTTGGAATAAAGTAAAACATAAAGAAACAGGTCTGAATCATTAAAAAATACCAGAGATTGAAGAGGTTCTAAGCAAAAATTAGGGCTTCATAAGAAACCAGAGATAATCGGATAACCTGCCATGAAATTCAAAGATCGTGGTAGTTATGGCATGATAGTGTCAAAACCCCACCGGAGAGGCCGAAACAACCCAATCAGGAGCCCCCAGGAGTGAGTTAGCATGGTCGATACCCTCGAAGGCTTCAGAGATGAAGTGATCCAGAGAGAGGAGACATCATGGAGGATGGTGTCGAAAGGATGGTGGTCGGAGATGGACGGAGAAGGGAGGAGCTTCATCGGAGATGGAGAGGTAAGGAATTCTATAGAGAGACTAGAGAGAGAGAGAGAGACGGGGAGGTATAGAGACGAGTGGTCTTGGAAAATGAGGGCTTGGGAGGGGTGTGGTTAGGAATTAGTTATGGAAATGGGGATCTGGGCCGTTGATCTTATTTGATCAACGGCTCAGATTGATCCGGGATTGGGTCGGGTTAGTTTTAGGACTAGGCTGGGTCGTTTAATAATCTGATGGGTCAGGGTATTGTGTTTAAATATTGGGTATAATTTTGGCTAGGTTTAAATAACATATGGCTAATTGTTAAATACCCATAAAAATAGATAATTAATTAATTAAATTACCTAATAATTGTATAAAAATGAAATTAAGTTTAAATAGGCAAAATTGCAGTAATTAACTAATATTAAGTGTAAAAAAAATGCATAAGTTTCGAATTAAAATAATACAAAATGTTCAATTGGGCTATAATTGTAAAATTACTGTTATAAAAATTAAATAAGACCCAATTGATTAATTTCTAAAATAATTGGATTCTAATGGATAAAAATAGCCTACTGAGCTGGGAAACATTTTTGAAATTATTTGTAACATGAATAATTATTTAAATATGAAATATTGAATAAACAATAAAATAATTTAATAAAATAGGGAAAATAGGGAAACATACTCATTATTACAAAGAGTAATTTTGAAAGCCTATATGCACGTTTGAAAATAATTTGAGAAAAAATTGGGTATCAACAACTGCCCCTCTTTACTCGGGAAGGATGGAAGAGTATCGGGTAAAGATATCATGGCCAATTTTGACCGAGCGGAAATTGGATGAGAGATTTAGGCCGCACCTTGGTTTCTGAGTTGCCTACATATCCACGGTTTTACAAAAATCAGGCCGTATGTAGTTCAGGAATCACCGGCGAAATATACCGGTGATGCTTTAAAAAAACGGACACTAGGTGCGAGGTAAGGTAAAAAATAGGAAGGTCTTACCGGGGGGGGGGTCATTTTAGAGAACTGGAGCGATCCGCTCCTGCCTAGATGGCTGTCCCAGACGGATTACCTGCAAACAAATAACAAGCATATATTGTGCATAATTTAAACATGATGCAAGTTCCCGTTGGACTGTGAATGCTGTCTTTGGACAATTGAGGATGATGTCCTGGGCCATGAATCGCTTGGTTCGGGATTCGCAGGCTATGAAATGGTGTTCTCGGGCCAAGCGGATGGTGCCTCCGAACCATGATGCCTTTGAATAACGATATGCAGGTTGAATAAAAGAGATCATCAGGCCATGAAATGACGTTCTCGGGCCATGAAGATGGTGCCTCTGAACGATGACGCCTTTGGACAAGTTGGCGATATTTCAGCCCTTGAAGAATGCAATAGTGTGATGCTAACAAGACAGAGTTTAGTCTTGCGATTTGCAAAACAAAGGAGGGGCAGAGCTTAGCCCGAATGAAAGCATAAATAAGTAGTGTCACAAAAGGTGGTTGCTTTGAAAAGGTAGATGGGAGCTTTATGCAATGAGGTAAAATGTGGAGAGAGGTTGCGTGGAACCTCGGAAGGCAGAATGGTAGCCTTATGCAAATGCAGGAGATAAAGTGCAGGGGAGGTAGCGTAGAACCTCGGAAGGAAGAATGGTAGCCTTATGCAATGCAGGAAATAAAATGCAGGAGAGGTAGCGTAGAACCTCGGAAGGCAGAATGGAAGCCTTATGCAATGAAGGAAATAAAATGCAGGGTAGGTAGCGTAGAACCTAGGAAGGCAGAATGGTAGCCTTATGTAATGTAGGAAATAAAATGCAGGGGAGGTAGCGTAGAACCTCGGAAGGCAGAATGGAAGCCTTATGCAATGAAGGAAATAAAATACAGGGGAGGTAGCGTAGAACCTCGGAAGGCAAAATGGTAGCCTTATGCAATGCAGGAAATAAAATGCAGGGGATAACATGACAATAAGAGTTCTTAGCTGGTGATGAACTGCGTCGATACGATTGTTACGAATGAAGCGTTGTTTTGCGATGATAATAAGCGTCGGCATGTGCGACGAGTTTGAGAGTGTGTCTTTGAGAGATATACATCCTGCGGGGGATAATAATATGTTTTGGGCTTTCGCCATCTTCGTGCCTGCATCCAAAGAAAAATTGTGAGTTCTGTAAAAGGGGGAAAGGTCAGTTCGCATTCCCACTGGCTTTACTTGGCTCGCTCGCTTGATCATGATATATCATTGGGGTAGCGTTTGCTAAACAAGCTGTTCCAAAAAATAGATATGCGTGATTTTGAAAAGATATAATATAAGAATATAATTTAAAATATTTTTAGGTGAACCGACGACTGTGATGCGGTTTGAGACATTATAACTTTTCCTGCCACGGAATTCTTAGGGTCCTCCTCAAAATTTTGCCCCGGTTTGATGGGTGAATACTTATGGCGGTTGCTTGTGCGGCGATTGGCTGAACTTGCTTCAGAATTTTGAGGGTCCATTAGTGGGGGGAGATGAGATTTTTATTAAATTGTGACCGAACCCATAGGGCTGCCTACGTATCCCCTCTTAAATGGGAATCAGGTCAGGCGTAGTTCAATCTACAACATTGAGGAAAGCATAAAGGGTTACATGTAGTAGCACTTGACTGCTTCTAAGTTGATTGGTTTTGGCCAAATTTCTCCATCCATTTCTGCAAGTATGAGTGCTCCTCCTGTCAGCACTCTATGAACCATATATGGACCCTGCCAATTGGGAGAAAATTTCCCTTTGGCTTCATCCTGATGCGGAAAGGTTTTCTTTAACACCAGCAGCCCCGGTGTGAATCGTCTTGGCTTGACTCTCTTGTTGAAGGCTCTGGTCATCCTGTTTTGATATAATTGGCCATGACAGACTGCGTTCATTCTCTTTCCGTCTATGAGGGCTAGTTGTTCAAAATGGCTCCTTACCCATTCTACGTCGCAGAGCTCAGCTTCTTGTATGATTTTCAGAGATGGAATCTCAACCTCGGCAGGAATAACAACCTCTTTACCGTAAACCAACATGTAAGGAGTTTCCCCAGTTGACGTGAGGACTGTGATGCGATACCCCAACAAAGGAAATGATAATTTCTCATGAAATTGCTTATGCTTCTCTATCATTTTCCTCAGTATTTTCTTGATGTTTTTGTTGGCGGCCTCAACAGCTCCATTCATCTAAGGTCTGTAAGCTGTGAAGTTCTTTTGTTTGATTATTGAATGTTTCACACATGGCCTTCATCAAGTCACTGTTGAGATTAGATCCATTATCGATGATGACTGATTATGGAACTCCGAACCGACAAACAATGCGGTCGTGGACGAAATCGGCCACGACTTTCTTAGTAATTGCTTTGTAGGATGCTGCTTCGACCCATTTGGTGAGGTAATCAATGGAAACTAGAATGAACCTGTGTCCGTTAGAGGCCGCAGGCTCGATTGGTCCAATAACGTCCATGCCCTAAGCGGCGAATGGCCACGGTGAACTTGTTGCATTAAGCTCACTCGGAGGTACCTTTATCATATCCCCATGTATCTGACATCGGTGACACTTTCAGACATACAGGATGCAGTCCGTTTCCATGGTCATCTAGAAATAACCGGCTCGAAGTATCTTCTTTGCCAAAACAAACCCGTTCATATGTGGGCCGCAGGTCCCTGCGTGAATTTCCTCCAATAATTTTGATGCTTCCTTTGCGTCAACACACCTTAATAGTCCCAAATTGGTAGTCCTCCTATACAGGATTACTCCGCTGTGAAAGAAATTGTTGGATAATCTCTGAAGTGTGCGTTTCTGAGTGGTATTTGCAAGCTCTGGGTATTCTCCTTTTGCCAAGTACTCCTTGATATCATGAAACCAATGATTTCTGTCTACTTCTTCTTCGACATGGGCACAGTAGGCGGGCTGATTGTGGATTTTCACTGGAATAGGATTAATGAAATTCTTATCTGGATGCTGGATCATGGATGACAGAGTAGCCAAAGCATCGGCGAACTCATTCTGGATTCTGGGGGCATGCCGAAATTCTACCTTTGTGAATCTCTTGCTCAACTCCTGTACATGATGTAGATATGGCAATATTTTGGAATTCTTGGTTGCCCATTCTCCTTGTACCTGGTGTACCAGTAAGTTTGAGTCACCAATCACTAACAACTCCTAGACGTTTATGTCGATGGCCATGTTGAGCCCTAAGATGCAGGCCTCATATTCAGCCATATTGTTGGTGCTGGGAAATCTAAGTTTTGCGGATACCGGATAATGCTGACCGGTTTCTGATATCAGGATTGCCCTAATACTGACCCCTTTGAAGTTTGCTGCTCCATCAAAGAACATCCTCTAACCGTCGTAGGATTATGCAATGCCTTCTCCTACGAATGATACCTATTCATCGGGAAAATATGTCTTCAGGGGTTCGTATTCTCCTTCCACAGGATTCTCAGCAAGATGGTCTGCCAGCGCCTGTCTTTTGACAGCCTTTTGAGTTATGTAAATAATGTCGAACTCGCTCAGCAGGATTTGCCACTTGGCTAGCTTGCCAGTATGCATGGGCTTCTGAAAGATGTACTTTAGTGGATCCATCCTGGATATAAGGTATGTGGTGTAGGCACAGAAGTAATGCCTTAGCTTCTGGGCGACCCAAGTCAAAGCACAACAAGTGCGCTTTAATAAAGAATACAGAGCCTCATACGGAGTGAACTTCTTGCTGAGGTAGTAGATTGATTGCTCCTTTCTTCCTGTGTCATCATGTTGCCCAAGAACGCAACCAAAAGCTCCGTATAACACTGCAAGGTAGAGTAACAGAGGTCTGCCTGGCTCAGGCAACACCAAAACTGGCAGTGTTGACAAATACTCCTTGATCGTATCAAAAGCCTTTTGACAATCCTCGGTCCACTTGGTTGCGGCATCTTTCTTTAGCATCTTGAAGATCAGTTCACAAATGACTGTGGATTGTGCTATGAATCAGCTGATGTAATTAAGTCTCCCTAGGAAACTCATAACATCCTTTTTGTTCTTTGGTGATGGCAATTCCTATATGGCTTTGACTTTGGATGGATCCAATTCTATTCCCCGACGACTTACAATGAACCCCAGTAACTTCCCAACAGGAACCCCGAATGCACACTTCGCAGGGTTCAGTTTCAAATTGTATTTTCTTAACCTGTTGAAGAACTTCCTCAAATCTTCCCTGTGATCAGCAGCTTGCTTTGATTTGATAATGACGTCGTCCACATACACCTCAATCTCTTTGTGAATCATGTCATGGAATATAGTAGTCATAGCCCTCATGTAGGTGGCCCCTGCATTCTTCAAGCCGAATGACATCATCTTGTAACAGTATACTCCCCACGGCGTAATGAATGCCGTCTTCTCAGCATCCTCCTCGTCCATCCAAATTTGATGATAACCAGCGAAGCAATCTACAAATGACTGCAACTCATGTTTGGCGCAGTTGTCAATCAGAATGTGTATATTTGGCAAAGGGAAGTCATCTTTCGGACTGGCCCGGTTGAGATCCCGGTAGTCGACACAGACTTTGACCTTCCCGTTCTTCTTCGGCACAAGTACAATGTTAGCTAACCATGTCGGGTACTTAACTACCCGGAGAACTTTGGCGTTGATCTGCTTGGTAACTTCTTCCTTGATTTTCAAACTCGTGTCAGGTTTGAACTTCCTGAGCTTTTGCTTTATCGGTGGACACATTGGATTGGTTGGAAGTTTGTGAGCCACAATGGATGTACTTAGACCAATCATTCCATCATACGACCAGGCGAATATGTCCTCAAATTCCCTTAGAAACTCTGTATACTCTTTCTTTTCTGACGGCGACAAATGAATACTGATCCTTGTTTCCTTGACGTTCTCTGAATCCCCCATATTGATAATTTCGGTCTCGTCCAGGTTGGACTTAGGTTTGTTCTCGAAGTTCTCAATTTCCTTGACAATCTCTTCAGGTATATCATCTTCCTCTGAATCAATGTCCGTTTGGTGCGTTGTCTCATTGCACAACACAGTCATCAGTTAATCAAGATAAGTAATAGTAATGTTGTATAGATAAAGTAATGGGAGAAAAAAGTAGCAAATAAATATGAGATTCATAAGGAGATTGGAAATGCTTTGATAAAACGAATAATTGTTTTGAACATTAAAGATCTTATTGCAAGAATTGAAAATGCAGAAAAGGAAAGAAACTCATTTAATAAACAATAAATAATGCTTGTTCATTAGCCTTGCTACCCCGAGGCTCGGCGGGCTTTGGTCGTACGGATGGACCAGTTCTTGAGACGAGCTTCTCTTCTCACTACCTGTATGGAAGGGCCTTCCTCCCCCTCCTCCTCGAGAACAACACAACAATCCATGTCCCCGTCGTCTAGAAACAAATCCCTCATTGCCACCAGTGCTTCTTCTTCGTCGAACCCATAGATGATATCAGCCTGCTGGAAAGTCTGCTCCAAATGAGGTATCGGCTGCTCCAAAGGGTAATAGTGACTGCACCATGAGGGCGACCATTTTTTGAATTCTTCCCATGTATACTCATACCCCAGGCCGAAAGTGGTACCATGTTTCTTGAGCTTGATGGGTTTCGTGATCCCTTGGAGGTTCTTACCGAGCCCTTTGCCTGGCTCGTATCCTCCCCAATTCAAGATGCTCTCGATCTTGCTATCCCACTATATTTCCTTGTCGACATCATTGAACCGCTCGATATGGTGATAAGTTCCTCCGCTCAGTTTTCTCTTTCCATCAATTACATGGATAGTCTGGCGATTGTAAATAGGGTTGCTACCGTCGCCGTGGATGATCACCTCTTGATGGTTCCACTCAAATTTTACAGCCTGATACAGTGTTAATGCTACAGCCCCAACAGCATGGATCCAGGGTCATCCTAACAGCAGATTGTAAGATTCAGACACATCTATAACCTGAAAGTCCACCTCGAACCAAGTCGGTCCCATCTGCAGACATAGACTGATCTCCCCATTGGTAGACCTTTGACAACCATCGAAGACTTTACATTGATCGCTCCATCCTTCATCTCATGTAGTCCCTTACCCAACTTCTTGAGTGTTATCAGCGGACATATCTTAAGACTGGACCCTCCATCGATGAGAATCCTAGTTATGAAGTAATATTCGCATTGCACGGTGATGTGCAAAGCCTTGTTATGTTCCAATACCTCAGGTGGCAACTCGTCTTCGTGAAAAGTGATTTTGTGGCTTTCTAGTACTTAGCCTACCATGTTGGCCATTTCCCCGTTGGTGATGTTGTTCGGTACATAGGCTTCACTCAACAGTCTTAGCAAAGCATTTTTGTGCGTCTCAGAGTTCTGCAGCAGAGAGAGAATGGATATCTGTGCTGGTGTCTTGTTCAGTTGGTCGATGACCGAATATTCTTTGGCCTGTACTTTCCTCCAAAGATCATATGAACCTATCTCAATGAGGGGAGGCCGATTGGCGGCCTGCTTGCTTGACTCGGCCAGATGCTCAGGGGCATAGACTCTACCAGTTCTCGTCATACCCTATGTCGCGATGGCTTCTTCACACCTGCTTTTACCTTTCCTTCTCGCCTCTGCTGTATAATCCCAAGGGATAGCATTTGAATAGAAAGGTGGTGTGGTTGCTATCCTTACTTAAAAATGACACACGGGCTTTGGGCGGCAAGACTGGTACCTCGAAGGGTGCGAGTGCATTTCCCGGAGACATGAAATCAACCTCAATTGGCGCTGGTGCCTTCGCCTTTGCAGGCATTGTTGCTTCAAACTCAAGTGGGATAGACATATTCACCTCATCATTCTCAGATGGTTAAATATGGACTATGATCGGGTTGAGAGTAAACGCAGGTTTCTTTGGGTCATCGCCTTCTGCGATCAACCCGATTGACCCCTCGGGATCCCAATCATCTTTTATCTCAATCATATGGATACCTCCGCCCTTATGGTCTGGTAAAGGATTGTTACGGACGTTCGGAGCAGATTCCTTGGCCACAATAATCTTATTATCAATAAGGGTCTGTATATTATCCTTCAAAGAGCAGCATTCATCGATGGTGTGTCCTTTCATGCAAGAATGGTATGCACAGGATTTGTTCGGGTTAACCCACTGAGAAGGGTTCTCAGGGGTGACAGCAGGGATAGGTGTGACATGACCAGCAGCTTTGAGCTATTCATAGCTGGTAAATGGGCTCGGCTATGTCGGTGTATGTTTTGGAGGGCGACGATCAAAGTTAGGGCGAGGCCTAGGGAAGTTTTGACGGGTAGGGGGAGACTTGTTGTGCAACCATCACGGCTCCCACATCCTTATTTTTGGGAATACCACCAGACTGCAAATCTTTATTAGTGGCCTGCAAAGCTTCAAAGTTAGTAACCATACCATTCTTGATACCTTCTTCAATCTGCTCTCCCAATTTGATAATGTCAAAGAACTTTTGACCCTCAACCATCATCAGTCGTTCATAGTATTGAGGGTCCTGAGCCCGAACAAAGAACTTGTTCATCTGTTCTTCCTCTAAGGCAGGCCTGACTTTGGCAGCTTCCGACCTCCAACGAGTAGCATACTCGCGAAAGGTTTCTGTGGTTTTCTTCCTCGAGTTCTGAATATAGAACACATCCGGTGCGTTCTCTGTGTTGAATATAAACCGGTCCATGAAGTCTGTGGCCATACCTACCCAGTTGGACCACTTCTTGGGGTCTTGGCTGATATACCAAGATAGTGCGTCTCCCTTCAAACTCCTCATAAATAGCTTCATGCGGATCCTTTCATCTTTTCCTACGCCAACCAATTTGTCACAGTAGGTCCTCAGGTGGACCCTTGGATCACCGGTGCCATCAAACATCTCAAACTTTGGAGGTTTGTACCCCTTGGGCAGTTCGACATCAGGCTGTATGCAGAGGTCTTCATAGTTTAGACCTTCGATCCCCTTGACTCCTTCAACACCCTGGACTCGGCTAGTCAACTTGCTAAGTTCCTCAGCCAGATTCTTGATAAGCAGGTCTTTCTCATCAAACTCAGACGTATGTGTGACAGGTATGGTGGAGTGACTCACAGTCTCCACATAGATGGGATTGTTGTAGGCAAAGAGATGATCTTTTGTGTGAGTTTGAGGTCCCGGGGGTGGAGGCGGAGTGTTGTGGCAATTGTTGCACTGTGCTGGGAGGGTTTGGCTCTTTGGGGGAGTGGCGTGAGGGTGATTTGCAGGGTGATTTGGCTGTTTTGGGATATTTTGTGAAGGTGTAGGGGTGACGTCAGGGACATTGAGGGAAAAGGACAGATTCGCCAGATTCCGGACCTGATCAAGCTCTTCTTGAAATTTCAGCAACTTTTGTTCCAATGGTGACATGTTCTCATGCAAAACCTGAATACCCCGGCCGTCAGTGGCCTCTACCCTTTCAACCCTATTCTCTTGTTTGGCGCTGCTGGATTCTTCCATCTTACTTTTGCCTTTGTCTTTGCCCCTGGGAGGACTAGGAGGAGGAGTAGGAGGAGGGCCCTTTGATCTTGTGCAGTAGACTGATGATGCCAGAATGCACGAACTAACCTTTGGGGAGGGGAATAATAAATAAAGGAAAAACAAAAAGGTAACGAAGTCAGTGAGGATTATAAAACATATTGCGATGATTTAAACACGTAATGCGAAAATGTAAAACGCATCCTAAGTTGAGGAACCTCTTTGCGCCCGAGGTAGGCCTAGCGACAAATTAATTTGGAGAACTTGAAATGCTAAATGCCTCATTTTATTGATGTAAAAATGGACGAATCCAAAAATGATACAAGAAATAAAATCACTAATGGCCATCGGCCTTATTACATTGATAAAGCGGAAAAGAAAATCCTATATAATTTGTCCTAGAAGGACCTTCTCCAAGCTTGGCCCTCTTGGCATACTTTAGATCCTGCTGAGTTTGGGGACTTCGTGCCTCGTTTCCTGCGAACAAACAAGGTTAGGCCCTTACCCCCGCCAGAGTCGACTATTTAACATCAATAATTAGCATGAGAATTTAGTTCCCCAAATAAATGCACAGAACGTGAAGGTGTCTGTTTGGGTTCCAGGGAAACCCAATGGACTTTGAACAAGTCTATCTTAAAGGCTATTGTGCGGACAACACATTAGCCTGGCTAGGTTTGACCATGATGCATGCAACATTACAATAGAGTAAGGTTTCTATGGGGTTTTAGACCGGTACCCTTGAGCGGACAACCCAAGGGGGAAGGCACGGAACTGTCGACTGCACCGCTGATCGACTAGTTTTACTGCAAATACGCCTTTCTGAATTTAGGGGGTAGTAATATTGGAATAGCGCAACCACTCATTGTAAGCGTTGCTATAGAATTTTGTTTGGCACGAGTGGAGTATGAATGCGGAGCATGATATGCAATAAATAATATTTAAACAAATAGGCATGTATTTTCACGTTGAGGAAAGCGGTAAAGAAAGAAAATACAACAGTTACAACGGAAAGCGGTTACAAAGAAAACATGAAGATATGTCAGTTTCGTTCAAGTGAGATAAATACTTGCGAAAATTAAAAAGTTAATAGCATATAACGGGGAAGGGGAAAAGGTGCAAGCATTTAACAAAATTAAAGGTTCAAATTTACAAAGCAACTTGTAATGGTATAAGCCTAGGGAAACTCCCCACCGAAGTCGCCATGCTGTCGTGCCCCCCTTTTTTCCTCGCACGGGTTAGGTAAGCGGAGATCGGGTTTCATGACATTCTAGACAACTCCTTAAAGGAAACGATTTAAGGAAGAGTCGCCACCTAACGATTTTATGGTGCGTTAGGGCACCTAGAATAATTAACTCATAAACTAGTTTGCATTACCAGAGATTGGGTAAGGGCTTGAAGTTATCTCAAGGGGAAGGTATTAGGCACCCCTCGAGATCCATAACTGTGGGTCCCATCCAAGTAATTTTGTGAATTTTGACAGTAAACAAGCAAGGCTCATGTAGGAGGGGGTTTCAAGTAAATACTGAAAATATTAAAAGAAATTTAAAGAATAGCAAAGTAAAATCATTTGAATGAAAATGTCCTAGGTTTTAAATCAATATGGATCACATCAATGCAATACCCGGTATGTCACGCCTCGAAGAGGGGCTACACGTGGTATTAGCGCACCAGTCATCATATCCATATTATACCCTTCCCACCCCGTTAAGGTATTTAAAATGTGTGTGTCGGTCACGAAGCTTAATGCGTGCTATTAGCCGTCACATTCTATAAGTCGTAGAGGGTATTTAGGACTACTAAATCCTACAAGGTGAGTACTAGGCCGAACCCCTAGGTTTAAAGGATGAAATTCTAAGCGACATACAAAATAATTAGGACTAAAAGTATGGAATCACATAATGGGCAGCTCAGAGGCTCACAGAACCCTCCACAGGTAAACACATAAATAGCACGTCTCAAACACAATCAAAGTCTCAAAATCAGGATTTAAAACAGGAATTCTGAGTTGGAAAATAGTAGGTTTCAGCAGGTTTTAACAAAAAGGAACGATTTTGAAAACTCAGTAACAAAGCAGGAAATTCACTTGAAACAGAGTAGTTTAAGAAGAGAATGATTGATGTTAAAAAATTCCAGTAATTTAAAGACAGGAACAAGAATTAATAAAGTGCACAACAGTTTAATGAAGTCCCTAGTAAAAGTAAACGGGAAGCTTTAGAGAAATCAGTAAAGCTTGATTTTAAAATAACAGAAGGATCAAAAAGGGGAAGTGACTTTAAAAGATTCAGCAGTTCGAAGAAGAGTAGAAGCCAGTAGTTTAAGGAAAACTTTAATGAAAGGAAAATGAGTAAGCTATTTCAGAGACCAGTAGTTTTTAAAAATAGAGCAAGGATTCAAACAGAATGATTTTGTAGAAAGGATAATTGTTTGAAAAATCCATTAATTGTTAGGCAAAGCAGGAGTGAAAACAGTGACAAACAACAAAGTTCTAAAGATTTTATAAGAGACTAAAGATCACTTTTAATACAAGCAATACATAGAATGACCAATTTTGGTTTTAATGAATATTAGACCTAAGGTTTGCCTAGGCGTGCGTATATACTGATTATTTGTTAAAAAGGAGTGAAATACAGATTTAACACAGATTTTAAGGACATGAAGAATAATGCATTTGCAGAAAAAAAACGTTTAAACCATTTAACACGATTTTAGCGAGGTTCCTAGATTTAATACGTAATGACTAGGTGTTTGACAGAGTATTACTTGAAACAAACATGCTGAACGCAGAGTCTTAGAGAACATGATATCTAATGCTCAAATGGATAACTAAGACATGGTTTCTAAATGTAGTACTTATGAGAATGCAGCAGCCTTTATTACTTTGTTATAGTGATGAACTGTGAGCAGGGCTTATAAAAAATGACATGAATATAACAGAGATGCTGAAATAAAGAACTTAAACATGGTTTCTAATGCATGGTATGCATGTCCTAAACATGATACTATTGCACATTTAGGTAAATAAATCCTATAGTCATGATTTCTACCCGTACCTATCTAAGCATGCATAATCCCCTCCCATATCCACTATCCGGCCCTAATTATTCGTTTACAAGTTATTACAAGCCAAGGATAATGAATAACATCACTAAAGGAAAATAAGAAGTTAATTCTATAGGGAGCCTTCAATCAGGCCCATATCTCCCAACCTCAATCCTTTCGAGTTTCACAGCCTTTCATGGTCCGGGTGCGGCAAAGCTCCTTAAGAACCTCGTGGGTCCCTGGCCAATACCAGCACCCAGACATATTTTCCAAAGTTGAGTATGTGCAGTGTGGAAGCACCAATCTCAGTGCGTCAAAGTTCAGAGGGAACTCAAGAGGTTCCCTAAGCAATGCTCACACTGAGGGGGGTGGAACTTAAGTTTCTAGGAATAGTGTGAAGTGCCAGAAGAAAAGAAGAGTTTGAAAGAGACAATGTTTGAAAAGAGTTCAGTTGGAAAAACACTACAACTCAACAGTTATTTTTGAAAAAAAATAGCTTTTGAAAACAATAGTAAGATCAGAGAAGTAACAGACCAGTCAAACAATTTCAGCAATACACAAAGGGCAGCCTTCACACAAGGACAAGGGGAGTTGGGAACAAATAATTCACATAATAGGCAGAAGTTCTTGCAATTAATGCGGATGATGATAACATATTCAAGAAATACTTGATTTAAACATAGTTGCTGAAATCAGAGAGGGCTTCAGGGGATCAAGAAATAGCAGGATTCAATACTAAGCATAACATTGCACAATTTTTAGGATACTGGCCTAATAGATGCATACTAGGAATAGACAACAACATATAAGCATTACTGATTCAATCAGAGCATGTAAATCCTAAGGTTGGCAAGTAATGATGGATAAAATAAAGAGATTAATTTCATGTTGAACAACAGAAACACAAATAGAAGAAGATCAGGAATATGACAAACTGAAGCAATAAGAAACACATTGGTTTGAAGCTTGAATCTTAATTAGAACATACCAGTGAGAAAGAGAAAGTAGAATTGAAAGAGCAAGACAAAAGAGCACAATGGTTAGCCTTGGCTTATAGCCGGCTAACATTAACCAAGAGAAAAAGAAGAGAGTAGTTGAGCATAGAGCTTTTTGCGAGAAAGAGTGAGTTTTTCACACAAGCCTGAGTATGTCCTTTGTTATTGAAAGACTAGAGTATTTATAGTTGAAGACAAGTAGTAAAATAAGGTAAGAATCACAATGGCATGGTAATAAAAGAAGGCAGAATCCAATCGGTGTAAGAAAATACACGGTTCCCTTAAGCCAAGGAATTCAAACTCAAAAAATGGTAAAAACATATAGCCATATTAGGTAAATGAAAACCAGTACAGGACTTAAATAAAGAAAGAATCCAGGCCTGTTAAGTAATAGGGGACTCAGAATTAATTAACCAATAAATCAAAACAATCACTCCCTTAATTCAAGGGATTCAAATTCAAACGGTAACACATATAGTCATATAAGGCAAAGTAAAAAAATCAGTCAAGACTCAATCAAGGAAATAATCAGGTTTACTAAGCAATAGAGTAAACAATTAAGACCAAGGTTCAAAAATATTTTCATTAAGGAAACAACCAGTAAGAATAAATTACCACAGACGAGTCAGTCAATTTGAATAGCAATTAAAGGAAGGTCTGTCAATCAAACCTCTAAGTATGGAATCCAGCATTAATCACATAAGAGCCACAATCGTATAAATAGGCAGGAGTACTCAGACATAGTAGACAGGCAGGTTAAAAGATGCAAGTTTGAGCAGCCCCGGTAGTCATAAGCACAAGTTAGGCTAAGGAAGCTCAGTAGCACTCATTCAAACAATATAGTCACAGAAACTCAAGCCAAGAGAGACGAACAGTCGTGCTAGTACACAGAATCACATATAGAGGTCTAGGAAAATTAAGGTTTTTAACATAAACGAGATAAAATCACAGAATCATTACGATATGCAGAGAATATACTCAAAAGCAAGGAGAAAATTAGTTAAAAACCAGCATAGGAGAGGTTCCGAGAAACCTTAGTTTTAAAAGAGGAAGCTAAACGTTTAAAAGTTGAAGATTCTTAAAGCCTGAGTTGAGAATAAAGTAAAACATAAAGAAATAGATATGAATCATTAAAAAATACCACATATTTAAGAGGTTCTAAGCAAAAATTAGGGCTTCATAAGAAACCAGAGATAATCGGAGAACCTGTCGTGAAACTCAAAGATCGTGATGGTTATGGCATGATAGTGTCAAAACCTCACTGGAGAGGCCGGAAACAACCCAATCAGGAGCCCCCAAGAGTGAGTTAGCATGGTCGAGACCCTTGAAGGCTTCAGAGATGAAGTGACCCAGAGAGAGGAGACATCATGGAGGCTGGTGTCGAAAGGATGGTGGTCGGAGACGGGAGGAGCTTCATCAGAGACGGAGAGGTAAGGAAGTCTCTAGAGAGACTAGAGAGAGAGAGAGACAGGGAGGTAGAGAGACGAGTGGTCTTGGAAAATGAGGGGTTGGGAGGGGTGTGGTTAGGAATTAATTATGGAAAGAGGGATCTGGGTCGTTGATCTTATTTGATCAACGGCTCAGATTGATCCGAGGTTGGGCCGGGTTAGTTTTAGGACTGAGCTGGGTCGTTTAATAATTTGATGGGGTGGGGTATTGTGTTTAAAGATTGGGTATAATTTTGGCTAGGTTTTAAATAACATATGGCTAATTGTTAAATACCCATAAAAATAGATAATCAATTAATTAATATAGCTAAAAATTGTATAAAAATGAAATTAAGTTTAAATAGGAAAAATTGCAGTAATTAACTAATATTAAGTGTAAAAAAATGCATAAGTTTCGAATTAAAATAATACAAAATGTTCAATTGGGCTATAATTGTAAAATTGTTGTAATAAAAGTTAAATAATTTGTGAAATAATTGGATTCTAATGGATAAAAATAGCATACTGAGCTGGGAATTTTTTTTGAAATTATTTGTAACATGAATAATTATTTAAATATGAAATATTGAATAAACATGAAAATACTTTGATAAAATAGGGAAAATAGAGAAAAATACTCATTATTACGAAGAGTAATTTTGAAAGCCTATATGCAAGTTTGAAAATAATTTGAGGAAAAATTGGGTATCAACACACATCAATGCAATACCCGGTATGACACTCCTCAAAGAGGGGCTACACGTGGTATTAACGCATCGGTCATCATGTCCATATTCTACCTTTTCCCACCCCGTGGAGGTAATTAAAGCGCGTGTTGGTCACGAACTCTATTGCGTGCTATTACTCGCCCCTTCCTATTAGTCTTGGAGGAGGTTAGGACTACTATCCTAAAAGGGATGTACTAGGAAGACCCTCAGGTTTAAAAGGTAAAATTCTAGGGCGACAGACAAAAGCATACAGGACTGCAGTAAAGAAAAAGCAAGTAAAGGCTTCAAGTTTACCTCCGAAAGTAAAGAAATTAGACAGCACGGCTTAAACACAGTTAAGGGCATTATTTCAGTTTAGGATCCTAAAACATAGTGTCTAAGTGAGTTTAGAATATAAACAGATATGTAGACATGTTTTATTACTCATAAAAGGGTCCTAATCAATTTGCATACTGGTTTTAGCATGCTGGTAGTTAAACATGATCAGAAAGACAGATCTGGTTTTTATTTCTTATGATTGATTACCTAAGGCTTGCCTAAGTGTAAAATAACCTGCAACAGTTGTACAGACTTGTTAAGGATCCCAGATGATTAATCCTAATAGCATGTGATTCTAAATGTGCGCAAATGGGTGATTGACAGTTTATTCAGAACATGGGACCATTTCATACGTGTGTTTAAACTAAGTATGATCCTATTGCACAATGTCTAATGCAACATGTTAACTTAAACATGATTTTATAAATGAATACAGGGTTATAATATCATGCATAACTTCAGGAATAGCATAGGTGACAAGTTTTAATAGTTGTTTTACCTAGAACATGATCTCTACGTATATAGCATGGCAAAGCAGGATTGCAGATTTGTTAACACACTCGTTTTAAGGCAGGATTTAAATTACATTTTTCAGAATCACATGATAGCAGTTTTTCATTGTTATTACTGATCCTATGAACAGGATTTTCTAAGCGAGGATGATATGCTGAAAGAAAAGCAGATGTATCAACATAAGTGAAAAAATGCATGGCATGCTTGATCCATAGACATGGTTACTAGTGCACACATAGAAAAAATAAACCTAGAGAAACATGATATCTACCCATACTTATACTATATCATGCATACCCCACCCATTTTCACTATCCAGCCGCAGAATAGTATTTACAAATTATTACAAGCCTTTGAATATGAATTACATAATAAAATAGGAAAAGAAGAAGTTAACTATAGGGAGCCTTCCATAGTAGGCCCAAGTATCCAGGTCCTCAATGCCATGTACTATTATTTCATAACCTTTCATAATCCGGGTGTGTTAGAGTTCCCTAAGGATCTCAGAGGATCCCGGGCAGTGCTCACACCCAGATCTCATAGCCAAGATGGAGTAAGTGCAGTGTGGAAGAGCTAGCTCTTGTGTGTCAAAGTTCAGAGGGAGTTCAAGGGTCCCTAAGAAATGCTCACACAGAAGGGGTAGAACCTATTGTATGAGAGTATAGTTAAAGTGCTCATAGTTTGAGGAGTTTGAGAGAATAGTTTTAAAACAGTTTGGAACAGCTTTGGGAAAAAAAGCAAACAAGAACAGTTGTGGAAAAGAAATCACTTGAAACATTCTTGTAAAACTAGGGGAAAGTAGTTTTTAGGAAAAACAGATTGAGGAGAGTAGGGATAATCAGCAAACAAAGACCAAAGCCAAAACATGTTTAGTACCACACAAATAACCAAGTCAGGCTCAGCAACCAGGCTTTCACACAAGGTTATCAGGGATTGGGAACACATAGGTCACATGATGAAAAACAAGTAATAGGTAGCACACAATCCGGAATTCTTAGGGATTCAGGGGATTGGGAACATAGTAAAGCATAGAAGTAACCAAGGCAGGATCAAACACAGTAAAGTCTACCAAAACGAATATACCCAACATAAGTGGAAAGGTTCCATGAAGACAGACTTTGAACACATAAAGGCAGGCTCCCAATCAAAGGAAACTGGATATACTAAGCAGAACATGCAATCCTAGTTACATGTCTGAAATCAGGACATTAAGTAAAAAATAGATGAGAATCACCAAGAAAGTTGACAACAATGTAAACATGTTGGTTTGAAGACTAAGATATAAATTAGGGCATACCAGTATTGGAGAAATAGTAATACAGAAGAAAAAGTTAAGGGAGGCACAATAATTAGCCTTGGCTTGTAGCAGGCTAATTCAAATCAGTAGAAGGTAGCACAGAAAAGCGGAAGAGAGAACAAGTTTAGTTGTGAGAGAATGCACAGATTAGTTTGTGTCTGTGCCTGTGTGTCAATGCATGGATAGAGTATATATATAGTTTGGAACTAGGTGAAAATAAGGTATAACTCAGACTGCCCAGTAATTATGGGACTCAGAGAATCAATTAATTGTAAAATCAGTACAAGTATCCCTAGAATTAAAGGAATTATTCAAACGGTGAGTGACAAATAAGGAAAGAATGTAAAATATTATTCATAAAAGGCCATTAGTTATCCCTTAATTGAAGGTTGAACTCAAATGTCTAGTAGGTAAACATAATTAAGGAAATTTACTATGCACATGACATATAAGAAGACAATTTTAAACCAAATCAAACAGACAATTGAGACTAGGTTCTGAAAATATATATTAAGTAAGAAGTATCAATCAACAGTAATGAATCAAGGTAAGAAATATATTAGAGATTGGAAATCAGTTAGAATATCTCATAGGATATCAGCAAGACTTTCAAATCATAGTGAATCAGGGATTCAAACAATAACTAGTGAATAGAGATTCAAATAACACTAGTGAATAGCGATCCCTGTGTATAAACGGAATAACCACATTATAAGCAAAGCAATGAGTCAGGAAATAATTGAGTAACAAATAGCATAGAATCAAGGATTCGAGCAAGCATAATACTAATTTAAGAGAATTAACATGAAATGACACGGATGTTAAGTAAGAACATCAGAAACCCTAGTATATGAAATTAGGGGTCATGTGAGTTATGGAGTGAGCAGTGAGATAGACAGGGAAGCAAGAAGAATCAAAGACGAACAACATAGGGTAAAGATGAATGAAGCATAAACACATATGCAAACATGCAGGCAAATAAGTAGTTTCATGGTTTAGGTCTAAAATTAGGGTTTTCATCGCGACGAGTCAGATAAAGAGAAAAACTTAAACAAATCACTAAAACATAGTAGGGATTCTAGGATAATGCTGAAAAACCATAAAAGAAGTTATTCAAATACGGGGTCACAAAACTCTAGTTGAAAACGAAGAATCATTTTAGAAAATCAGAGAACCTTTGAGAAAATAACAAAATAACTTAAAGTGTACATAGATCTATCATAGGTCTGAGACAAAATCAGGAAATCTTGAGTTTTAGGGTTTCAGAGAACCTAGAGAAAGAATGAAAAACCTCGAAGTTTCACCAGCCTTTAGCCGGAGGGGTCATAGATCTTACTCAGAAGGCCGGAGGTGGCCGGAGATGGCATGAGGGACCATGGGAGCAGTTGAACCACTCCAGGTTCATATGAGGGCCTTAGGGCGTCATTAGACTGGCGCGGGGTGAGGCCGTAGCCAAGAGAGGATTAGAGACCATGGTTCCCGGCGAGGGAAGTGGTAGGAGGAGACGAACGATATTCATCAGAGAAGAAGAGATTGGAAGTCTCTAGAGAGAATCAGAGAGATNGGGGGGTAGTAGTTAGGTCTAATTAAGGAAAGGGGAAATCCGGACCGTTGATCAAAATTGATCAACGGCCAGGATTCAATCCTGTATTGGGTCGGGCGGATCAGTGTATTAGGCCTGGGGTAATTGGGTCGTTCAATTGGGGTATTGGGATAGTTTAATCAGGTGGGTTTGGGTTTTAATTTAGGATATAATTGAAAATTTAAAACGGCTATTAGTTAAATACCCATTAAAATAGATAAATAATTAATAAAAGTATCTAATAATTATAAAAAATGAAAATAAGGCTAAATAAATTAAACTAATGTAATTAACTAATACTAAAAAATATAAAATGACTAGTTATTAATTCAAAATGGTATAAAATGCACAATTTGGCTATAATTGTAAAATTACTGTAATTATAATTAAATAACGCCAAATTGGCTAATTTATGAAATTATTAAATCCTAATAGGATTAAAGTGATATATTGAGATGGGAAATATTTTGAAATTATTTTTAATACAATTTATGCATAATTATTGAATAAAAATACTGGATAAATTGAAAAAGAAATTAATAAAAATATGTAAAAATATGGAAAAATGCCAGTTATTATAAAAAGTGATCTTGAAGGTATATATGAAAATTTTAAAATAGTTTGAGGAAAAATTGGGTATCAACAGATCATCTCACAAGTCGAGCTCACGTAAGATTTCGCCTAGAAAAACACTCGGGGCAAGTTCTAGACTTTTAGGCACGACACTCGGGATATGCAATTACAAACCTCACCTCACAAGCCTTAGGATTGCTAAAGAGTATCGAGTCGAGGGCCCACAACAATCTTGATTCAAATCAAAAACTCAAACATGGCCATGATCCCAACGACAGTTTCAGTCAACTCAAGACTCTAAGGGTCATAAATAGAACTAGCCTCATTTGTCATATGTCTTTAACCATAAGGTCAAAGGTAAAGCTGTTGGTGTCTAGTGAAGCTCTATTTGAACCACATTTATTCACTACTACTGAAACGAAAGAAAACAAAAACAAAAAGAAAAAGAAAAATGAAAAACTGACTCAATCCCTTAAGAAGGTCGTCACACTGTCTGTCGTAGGGAAGAGACACCCGGTTCGCGCAATTTCCACCCCTGGAAAGAACCGTGGCCTTAAGTAAACCAGGGGCTTATTGACAGCGCAAAAAAAAAAGAAAGAAGAAGTTGCAAATTAAAAAGAAGCTACTAAATAAAATAAGAAGTTAGACTACAAATGACAAAAGATAAAGAAGTTATAAAATAGAAAATACGAAAAACCAACATTGAATATTTACAATAGGGATGAATATATACATATGATAAGGTAGGGAATCTGAATATATACATACCAAAATTAAGAGTACGGAAATGTAAATAAGATAAAGAAAAAGAGTATTAACAGTTATTACAACCCAAAAATTATCTAATTGTCTGAAATTACCAACAACCAAATAGAGTCCACCCCTTCCAATAAAAGCTAGCATTGTCCTCAATGCTAAGTAACCAAAAATAAATCAGGGGATAAGGGTGAAAGAGAGTAAGAAGAAACTCCATATGGTGCCTCAGACTGCATAGGAGAAGGGTCAACAGGGGCTGATGAAGAAGGTGCTGCTCCAGTGGGGATAAGAGGGTCCTGTGTCTGCATAGATACCTGGCCCTCAGGCTCCTCTAGCTGAATCTCCATCTCCTCCGTTTGGGGGATGGCACATCTACGAACGGGAGCAGGTGGGAGGTGTGCCTCATCTACATGTGTGGCCTGGTCAATGGCCTTGGACTCTCCTAGCAAAAGATCAAGGGGGATGTCCCCGGCAGCAGCGACCTTTGCCATGTCTTTCACTAAGGCTTTCTGGGTGTCCAACATCTTCTTCTGCACCTTCTTCGTATCATCCTGGCCTTTTTCATTTTCTTCACATACTTCCCCAAATAATTTATCTTTGTTGCTTCTCCATTGTCTCTAAGATTTTCTTCTCGCTGTCCACCACGATCTTCAATGTTTCCTCCAGAGTAGGAGGTAATGCAATCGGTGCCGGAGCTGACTGGGCTGCAACTGTAGAAAATAGGTCAGAAAGTCTAGAAGAGGCTACCTGCAGCCAGTTGGTCATACCAACTAAAGTCTTGGACACTTTCAGGGCCGTCTAAGTATAGGTGGATGATAGCAGGATCTGATGGAGGTTCTGGGACAACAGCAGTAGTGGGCCCCTCGAAAGGAATGGAGCCTTCAGCAGCAGCTGAAGGCTCTATGGCTGTGGAAGTACTAGGGGATGTAGAGGTGGAGGACTTCCCCTTTTGATTGGGGTTGTGTGACCCCTTCAAATGGTACCAAGAGAAAGCTATCCGGGGCTTCACAAATGTATAAAAATCCCTCCCCTTAATCTCGTTGTCTCGGAAATACATAGTGAGGAAGTTGGGAAAGGGATAGGAGGCCTCATTCTTCCTCACAACCTGATCTATCACTTTGCACATGATGTTCTCGACGTTTATCGGGATACTGTCCATAATAGCCCCTACTATCACCGCCCTGGAAAGGGGCACATCACTGTCATAGAGTATGGGGTCTATCCTGCTGCATACAAAAGTGGCCATCCTCTGGCCTCAAAACTCAATGTGTTCCTTCTGATCATGCCTCCAGCCAACCAATCTGGTGTATTCCCCGGAGCAAAAATGATTGAAGCCAACCATGGGCGAGCCAAATCCTTCTAATTCACTTTCTCCAAACACTACGTCTCATCTACATCCCCGAAACCTGCATAGTCATTATTAGCTTTTCCATTGTACATAATTTTCTTATTGCAAAGTTTGTGTGAGGTATGTGTTCTTTTTGGTGAATGTCACATTTGTGTAAAATTCCGTCACAACATATTCATTTGCATCAACCACCTTGGTATTGAAAAGGTTCCACCCCTCCCTTTCTAAGAACTGCTTTTTCACATTAAGATTGAGGGGTAGGAGGTCCTTGATGATGAAGGGTCTCTCCGGGATGAGAGATCTCTGAGGCCACATTTCTCTAATCTGATGGTAGGCCGGTTCAGATAAAAACCGGTCCTCCCATGCTGAGGGGTTTCTGGTCCCATGAATACCAGCAGTCTGTGCTTGTGTGTCTCCACCCCTTCCATCATCAGGTTCCTCGTCTGAGCTCTCGAGGTTGGTGGAAGGAGGGGCTGTTGGCTGGGCGGCTGCACCTGTGCCTTCTGGAGGAGTGGCTAGAGAAATCATCTGAAGACTCCGAGCTAGTGGACTCGTTGATGAGTCTCCTTGGCTTTGATAAAGCAACTGCTAGAGCTGCCCCACTTTGTCCCTCCGAAGCTTCCCAGGAGGGCAAGTACTCACTGGACTCTGATTCTGAGGGACTTGTTCTTTTTCTCTTTTGTTTCTTCCCGATTGCTTGTGTCGGTCCCAATGGGTTTTGTTGCTTTCCTTTGCCTCGACCCCTTGAAGGGTCGCCTCTCCCGGGTTTCTTTTCAGGTCCACCTCTTGATCTTACCATTCCCTACAAACATGTAACACACACTGTCAATACAGTGTACCTAGGTACCAACTAGAATTGAAGAAGCAGAGAGTGAAACAGTGCACTCAGGACCAAAACACTGTGAGCGAAAAAGAACCGCTGCAGCGGAATCTGGCAATTCAGACTACCTCTTCTTTGAATATATGAAATGCGGTCCGCGAAAAAATGGTCCAATGTAGCGTTTGGCCACTGATGACAGCGAAAATCTGGCCGCTGAAGCGGAATTTGAAATGTTCTGAGAGTGAACTCTCTTAATCTCTAAATCGTTGTCCGCGCTTATTGACCGCTGCAGTGTTACACAGTACCGATGTCAGCGGTTTTCTAAATTGCTGCAGCGGAACTATAAATTGGACAATATGAGGATTTGGACCTCCGCTATTAGTGGAATTCTGAAATGGTGCAGCGGAGGTCGTGAACAAAGCGCATTTGGGATAGGGTTCATCAAAATTTGAAATTTTTCATGAAAATGTACCTATGAAGCACCATTTACCCACATAGGAACCCATAAGGTATTACCCCAACATTGTAAAACACATTAACAATTCAATTTCAAGGATTAGGGTTGTAGAACTCTTGACAAAAAAAACAAAATAAAAGAAAAACACAATAAAAAACCTAAAACTAAGAACAAATACTCAACTAAAGAAAATTAAAGCATGCAACATACCAGTAATTGAAGGAAGAAGAAGGATGAAAAGGATAAAATTAAAGGCCTTAGAGGAGCAGTGAAGGAGTAAGTGCACAGTAACTATGTAGGTTTTGTGAGAAAGTGAGTGAAAAGGGTAGAAGGTGGGAGCCCCTTAGTATATATACTCAAGAGTGGGACCCATGAGTGACCTACGAACCGCTGCAACCGATTTTTAACCGCTGACCGCGATTTTGAATCTACTGAGATTGGACCTTCACCGCTACAGTGGAATTTCATCGCCACAGTGAAGTGCACTCCTTGACAGCGAAATAGTAAATGATGCAGAGGAGTGGAGATTCAGAGAGCATGTATTTGGGACCAAATGGACCGTTGTCAACGTTAATTTTCCGTTGCAGCGCTTGGTCACCGCTGTCAGCGGATTTATAACCGCTACAGCGGAATTTTTGCCACTTTTCTCATTTTCCAGATTTTTACCTGTAGTGCATCCACCAAGTCCTATATTAACTTCACAACTGGTTAGTTCACAAAAAATCTATCCTACCAAAAACAAACAAAAAAAAAAAAAAAAAAAAAAAAAAAAACAAACCCCCAAAAAAAAAAAAAAAAAAAAAAAAAAAAAGAAAACTCTTGGGTTGCCTCCAAAGAAGCGCCTGATTTAACGCCGCGGCACGACGCATGTTACCATGTTCAAATAAATTTCATCAAAGCCATCACGTGGATATCTTCAAATTTACCAAGATAATGCTTGACCCGGTGCCCATTCACACGAAAAATTTCCCCATTATTGTTTTTGAGATCAAAAGCACCAAAGGGTGTAACCAATACCACTTCAAACGGGCCACTCCACTTGGACTTAAGTTTACCGGGAAAGAGACGAAGCCTAGAATTAAAAAGAAGAAACAAGTATCCCACATTGAACTCCCGGTCTTTGGCATATTTGTCGTGCAAGTACTTCATTTTCTCTTTGTACAAAGAAGAACTAGCATATGCATGGAACCTGAACTCATCTAGCTCATTGAGGTAGTCAACTCTAAGATTTGCAGCTGTATCCCAATCCAAGTTCAACTTTTTCAATTCTCATAGTGCCTTGTGCTCCAATTCCACCGGAAGATGACATTCTTTGCCATAGACCAACTGGTAAGGAGAAATACCGATAGGTGTTTTGAAAGCAATCCGGTAAGCCCAAAGAGCATCATCAAGCTTCCAGAACCAATCAGTTTGATTAGCATTCACTGTATTGGCCAAAATGTTCTTGATTTCACGATTAGGCATTTCAACTTGGCCACTTGCTTGAGGATGGTACGGAGTAGACACTTTATGATTGGCTCCATACTTGGCTAACAATGAATCAAAGGCCCTATTGCAAAAATGAGAACCCCCATCACTGAAGATGGCACGGGGTGTCCCAAATCATGTGAAAAATTCTTCTTTAGAAAACCAACCACACTATGGGCTTCATTGCTGGGCAAAGCCACGACTTCCACCCATTTTGACACATAGTCCACCGCCACAAGTATGTAGGTGTTTCAACATGAGCTAACAAAGAGCCCCATAAAATCAATTCCCCAAACATCGAAGATATCCACCTCAAGGATTGTAGTGAGAGGCATTTCATCTTACTTGGATATGCCACCCATTCTTTGACATTCATCAAACCATTTTACCAACTCAATAGCATCCTTGTACAAAGTAGGCCAAAAGAAAGCACAACTTAAGACTTTTGAAGCGGTCCTTGCCCCTCTATGATGACCACCATAAGGTGAGGAGTCACATGACTCAAGAATTGATACTTGCTCTTCTTCGAGAACACACCGCCGAATGACACCATGATTGCATATCTTGAACAAATAAGGATCATCCCAATAATAATCCAAGCTATCCCGTCTAAGATTCTTCCTTTGGTTAGAAGAGAGCTCAAGCGGGACAACACCGTTGACAATGTAGTTGGCGATGTCCGCGAACCATGGCATATCATGCAAAGAGACGGATAGAAGTTGTTCATCCGGGAAACCATCATTAATATCAAGACCATCACTTGGCCTCCCTTGCTCTTCCGAATGAGAAAGATGGTCGGCCACTTGGTTCTCACTCCCCTTTCTATCAATGATCTCCAAATAAAACTCTTGAAGCAATAAAACCCACCGCATAAGTCTAGCCTTGGAATCCTTTTTCATTATTAAGTACAGGAGCGCCGCATGGTCGGTGTGAACTATCACCTTGGCGCCCATAAGGTAAGGCCATAATTTCTCCATTACAAAAACTATAACTAACAACTCTTTTTCATGACAGTGTAGTGCATTTGGGCGGAGTTCATGGTCATTATTGCATAATAGATGGGGTGAAAGATTTTGTTCACCCTTTGGCCCAAAATCTCCCCCACTGCCACATCACTAGAATCACACATTAGCTCAAAATGAGAGCTTCAATCCGGAACGGTGATAATTGGCATGGTAGTAAGATTTTGCTTCAACAACTCAAATGCTCTCATAAAATTTTCATCAAAGTGGAACTTGGCATCTTTTTCCAATAGCTTGCAAAGAGGATTCACCACCTTCGAAAATTCTTTAATGAAGCACCGGTAGAACTGTGCATGCCCAAGAAAGCTACGGACTCCCTTCACCGAGGTCGGAGGAGGCAATTTGGAAATTACCTCGATCTTGGCCTTGTCTACTTCAATTCCATGCTTTGAGATTTTGTGGCCCAAAACTATTCCTTCTTCAACCATAAATTGACATTTTTCCCAGGTGAGCACTAGGTTGGTTTCTTCACAACGGGAAAGGACTTTATCAAGATTTTTCAAGCATTCATCAAAGGAGTCCCCTACCACGCTGAAATCATCCATGAATACCTCAAGAAAGTATTCAACCATATCAGTGAAAATTGCCACCATGCACCGCTGGAATGTAGCGGGTGCATTGCACAATCCAAAAGGCATCCACGAGAAAGCAAATGTCCTATAAGGGCAAGTGAAGGTTGTCTTTTCTTGGTCTTCTAGAGCTATCAAGATTTGATTGTAAACTAAATACCCATCCAATAAACAATAGAAAGCTCTCCCCGTAAGTTTGTCAAGCATTTGGTCCAAGAAAGTCAAAGGGAAGTGATCCTTGCAGGTCACTTTGTTCAACTTGCAGTAATCCTTGCATACCCGCCAACCAGTGACTGTCCTTGTTGGAATAAGTTTATTCTTGTAATCTTGTACCACGGTAATGCTACCCTTTTTTTGGAACACATTGGACTGGAGAAGTCCAAGAACTATCAAAGATTGGGTAGACAACCCCATCATCGAGCCACTTGATTTATCTCTTTCTTGACAACCTCTTGCATTGCCTCATTTAGCCTCTGTTAGTGTTATACGGAAGGCATAGCCTCATCCTAAAGAATGATCTTGTGCATACAAAATGCGGGGCTTATACCCCGAATATCAGTAAGTGTCCAACTTATGGCCTTCTTCCACTTCTTTAGCACTTTGAGACTAGAGTCTACCTGCAATTTGGTTAGGCAAGATGAAAGTATAATAGGTAAAGTACGAGAAGGACCCAAGAAATCATACCTGAGGCGTGGTGGAAGTGGCTTCAACTCCAAGGTAGGTGGCTCTTCAATTGAAGTCTTTGTTGGAGGAATTTTCCGATACTCCAAATCTAAGGATAAATTTCGAGGACCATATGAATAAGAACCCATGCCTTGTAGAGCATTGGTACACTCGATCAAGCCATCCACCAACATATCATCATGGTTCAATAAAGCTGCTTCCACGAGATCTTCAACCTATATCATTGAGCTTGTTTCATCAATAATGACCTCAGTGACAAGGTCCATGAAAGAACACACCTCCGTGCTATTTGGTTGCTTCATTGACTTGCAAACGTGGAACACGACCTTTTCTTCACCCACTCAGAAGGTGAGCTCACCGGCCTCTACATCAACTAACGCCTTCCCCGTTGCAAGGAAGGGCCTTCCCAAGATGATAGGAACTTCATAATCTACCTCACAATCTAAGATAACAAAATCCGCGGGCAAAATGAACTTGTCAACCCACACTAACATATCATCAATGATCCCTAGAGGCCGCTTTATAGATCGATCCTCCATTTGAAGTCGCATGGAAGTAGCCCTAGGTTGACTAATTCCCAAGGTTTTGAAGACTGAATATGGCATCAAATTGATGCTAGCTCCCAAGTCGCACAATGTGTCACGCCCCAAAATCGAGGGACACGACCGGCACTCGACCGGGTAGCCAAGTCAAGCGGACCTGGATTCCTTTTTCCATCCCACATATTGTCCCGAGATTCCAATGTACATTATTCAATTATAATTTAGATACATTCTTACAACCTGGAATTTAATTATATATTTCTGTCATTACCAACATGTTGTACAATACTTACAAAATATGCATAACACATAGTTTTACTTTACGTGGTATACAAGTCATACTGCCCCAAAATACATATGTACATAACCCAAATTTCCTGTCTACGGAGCCTCTAAGAGTACGAAGGAGTTATATGATATTTTCCGGTGATAAGGCTCCGGCTATACCTTACACAAATACCAAAATAAAAATCCGGAAGAAGAGGTGGCATGAACCACACTGGGCCCCGAGAGGAGAGGGGGTCACCAAAACAGCTGATAGGACGTAGAGGAGGCACTACTGTCGGTGGGCTGGAGTACATGCTATAGAGCCACCTACAATCATCACAAGAATGTAGCGCCCCCGGCAAAGGGACGTCAGTACATTTGAATTGTACTGGTATTTATGAATAAACTTTACTCTAAGTAAACTCAATAATGCACAGGCAAGAGACAGACAAATAGTCACACAATCACTGCACAAGATATAGAAAGATACACAATGGAAGTTCCACAATTTTCACTTCATCACAATAATAATCGCAAATCCACCCTTGTCCCTTCTCAACATTTCACCCTTATTTCTTATGTTGCGGCGTGCAACCTGATCCCACCGGACAATAACAACCATTTGTTGTGTTTCTGTTTCGGTGTGCAACCCAATCCCACCGGACAATCACATCACACCCTTATCACTTCTCACATATCACCCTTATCCTTCCTGTTGCGGCGCGCAACCCGATCCCACCAAACAATCATATCTCATATCAACAATGACAATTCGCAATTCAATCACAGAAATTTCAGCAATAGGATTTCACCTTCTTTACAACCCACAATACGTATAAAAAGAAAATCGTGCCACAACAAACCTTACCAAACAGTAAATCATATACGATATTACCACAACCTTTTTATTCAATTACATCACACCACAACTCCTTTTCGTTACTTGTTACACATCCTTTAGCATACACATTCATACTCTTGGATTCGTTATCCTACTAACATCATTTCACATAGCATAGTAGCGTGGTGATCAACTAAAGACAGACAAGGAATACACTTCACGCTTCAACACAATTCGAACAACCATTTGCACACATTCACACCATTACACGTACCGTATGCTCGGACACCACAAGCGATTTTACAAAGATTAAAGTTAGCCATACCTGGAGTCGAGTTTCCCCTTTTTAATTTCTATTGCAATTCAACGAACCGCCTAGCACCGTCAATCTAGTTCACAATGCGACATATTTACCTTAGAATTAGGAGTCTCGAATTCATTTGAGCATTTTATCAAACACTATGTGATCCCTTAGATTGACTAAACCCTTTTTAGTGAAAGATTACTCTACTTGCTTCCCTTTACTAGGTTATGGAAGATTATTCACATGCATGCAAGGTCCCAACTTTTCATCCTCAAGAACCAACCTATGTGTGTTTTATTCTTAGTTAAATTCCTAGAATTTGAGAAAAATAGGGTGAAGACTTACCTCTTATGATGAAGAAGATGACGACAACTCGATAAACTTCCAAGCCTGGGTAGAGATTGAGGACCAATTTGGGGAAGATGAGGATTTCTCTCCCTAGAATCCACTCTCACTTCTCTCTATTTTGTTTATAAAACAGTTAAAATGAAAGGATGCAGGGGTTAAATGAAACTGGGGTCGGGTATAAAAATTTAGAAAATTAAAAGACCGTATCGAATATGCGGTCAGGAATGCAATCGCATTCCTGACATGCGGTCCGCATATTGGATCGTAGAATGGCCCTCAGGTGGGCCAAAATTTGAAAACAATCCGCCTAGGTATGTGACCACTATGCAGTCCGCATACTCGTTATGCGATCACATAGTGCGTCGCACAACACCCCTCCCCAAAACTCAAAGGCAATAATGCGATAGCTATGCGATCCGCTCAACTGAAATGCGGTCGCAGATTGGACTGCATAGTTGTCCTTACTGTTGGGCAGTGATCTGCCTGTGTATGCGACCACTATGCAGTCCGCATACACGTTATGCGATCGCATAGTGCGTTGCATAACACCCAATTTCTGGAAAATTTAATTCCTTAGCTCCCGGGGTACTTTTTGTTCAAATTAGGTCCGTTTTAGGAATTTCCATAGTAAAAGCAACTCGAGGACTCGTTCGGCCATTATTTTAAGAAAGAAATTTTACGGGTCTTTACATTCTCCCCCCCTTAAAAAATCATTCATCTTCGAATGAGGATTTTGGAAATCGTTGGGTTTTGAAAACATGATATGCAAACTTCCCAATTTACACTAACTTCAATATTTTCAGAAAATTTCGCCAGAGTTTCCTTTGTAATTAGGCCTATCTACCTGTAAGAGAGCCCCCGAAACACATTTTCAAGCACTATTACACAGTTTTAACCATTCAATAGCTCACACACCAAGTTGTTACCTCAACAATTTGCAGTATTTGATCACTTTATCAACTACACATAACTCATTCTCCTCACCTCACAATTGCACATGATTCAATTAGTGTGACATATTTGCACATAACTTTGGGCCATTTCAGTGCGCCCCATACAGTTCAATCACCTTAATTGATAATAGACAATTCATTTAACCATTACTAATCTACACTACCATTAATCACTTACTTAGCACATTTGTTTCACAAAACTTTCATTTGCTTTAAAGGGGTCACATAATTTTCAAGTAAGGGCAGCACAAACAATTGTGGTATGCATAGAAAAGTTACAACAACAAGGATTTTTAGGGGAAAACAAGTTAGGGTCCCTTCTTATGCAACATTAACCACAACTTACAATTGCCTAGGAATAGGAACACGCACGATTCACTACTAGACTCATTCAAACAAGTGGGGGTACTTTTCTTTCATTTCCTTCTCCGCTTCCCATGTAGCTTCTTCGACTTGCTGACTTCGCCATAACACTTTGACTGAAGCAACTTCCTTATTTCTCAATTTACGTACTTGCCTATCAAGAATAGCAATCGTAACCTCTTAATATGATAGTTCTTAATTTACCTCAATGGTTTCGACTGGTACGATGGTGGATGGATCTCCAATTACCTTTTTCAACATGGACACGTGGAACACCGGGTGTACTAATGACAACTCAGGGAGAAATTCCAACCTATAAGCTACTTGCCCTACCCTTTGAGCAATCCGATACGACCCGACGTACCTAGGGCTCAACTTCCCTTTCTTCCCAAATCGCATCACTCCCTTCAGGGGAGACACCTTTAAGAACACCCAATCATCTACTTGGAATTCTAATTCTCTCCGGCGAACATCGGCGTAAGATTTCTAGCGATTCTGAGCAGTTTTAGTCCTTTCTTGAATGACTCTAACTTTCTCCATACCTTGGTGCACAAGATCTGGTCCTAACAATTCTACTTCACCAACCTCGAACCATCCGATCGGAGATCTACACCTCCTTCCGTACAATGCCTCAAACGGGGCCATTCAGATACTAGCATGGAAGCTGTTATTATAAGCAAACTCGACAAGCGGCAAATGATCATCCCAATTACCCTTGAAGTCTAAAACACAAGCCCGTAGCATATCTTCGAGCGTCTGAATAGTCCGCTCTGCCTGACCGTCAGTCTGTGGATGGAAAGTCGTGCTGAGATTTACCTGAGTACCCAAACCTTGCTGAAATTTCCGCCAAAAATTAGCTGTAAACTGGGTCCCCTCAATCTGAGTTAATAGAAACTGGAGTGCCATGAAGTCTAACTATCTCCTTGATGTATAATTGAGCATACTGTTCCGCTGTAGTGGTGGACTTGACTGGCAAAAAGTGAGCTGATTTCGTAAGTCGATCCACTATCACCCAAATCGAGTCGAACTTGCGCTGAGTGCGAGGTAACCCTACCACGAAATCCATATTAATCATTTCCCACTTCCATATTGGTATTTCCATAAGCTAGGTTAACCCACCGGGCCTCTGATGCTCGGCCTTCACCTGTTGACAATTTCAATATTTGCATACAAGGTCCGCCACATCCCTCTTCATACCGCTCCACCAATAAATATCCGTAGATCATGTTACATTTTTGTAGAACCTGGGTGCACAGAATACCTGGAGCTATGAGCCTCCGCCATTACCCTCTCCCAAAGATTATCCACATCTGGAACACATATCCTACCTTGACATCGCAACAATCCATCATTGTTGCCGAGTGAAAATGCCGAAATCTTGTTATTCAGAACTGCCTCCTTCAACTGTGCCTATGCTGGATCACTAAACTGCTTTGCTTTGACTTCCGCTACCAGTGACGATTCTGCCCCATTGTGCGCCATAACCTCCCCTTCGCCTGAGGTCGAAAGGCAAACCCCCAAACTGGACAATTGATAAAACTCCCTAGCCAAGGTCCTCTGATCTACTTCCAAATGAGCCAGACTACCCATAGACTTCCGACTGAGAGCGTCGGCCACCACATTAGCCTTCCCTGGATGGTACAAAATGTTCATATCATAATCTTTGAGCAATTCTAACCACCTCCACTGCCTTAGATTCAACTCCTTCTGCTTGAATAAATACTGAAGACTCTTGTGGTCTGAGAACACGTCCACGTGGACCCCATAAAGATAATGCCGCCAGATTTTTAATGCAAACACCTCAGCCGCGAGCTCCAAATCATGCGTCGGATAATTCTTCTCGTGATTCTTGAGTTGCCTTGAAGCATACGCTATGACCTTCCCATGTTGCATCAACACACACCCCAAACCAACCCTTGAAGCATCGCAATAAACCACAAATACCTCTGTACCTTCTAGCAAGGTCAGTATCGATGTCGAAGTCAATCTGGACTTCAATTCGTGAAAACTTTTCTCACAAGCGCCAGACCACTTGAACTTCACTGCTTTCTGCGTCAATTTAGTCAATGGGGAGGCGAGGGTATGTCACGACCCCAAATCCTAACAGGCCATGATGGCTCCTATCGTGGAACTAGGCTAGCCGACCATAACCTTACTGCACGTTTATTCAATTATAATAGTTCACAGTTAAATAATAAGCAAGAAACCACATCATAATTAATATAATTAAGTATTAGCGTTCCCATATTGACCTAAACAACCTCCAAGAACTGGAGTCAATAGTCATGAGCATCTAAGAATAAATAAATCTAACTCTGCTAAAAATATAATATATGTCTCTGAATCAAATTCTAAGACTAAACAAGGAAGGGAAATGGAGAAGTTGTGGACGCTGGACAGCTACCTCGAAGTCCCGTGAAATGCTGCTATCAACTGCGTCAGCTACTGCTGCTTATATTTATGGTATACAATTGATTTTGGTAAGATTTGGGCCATCTGGGGTCGGATATTCGTGGGAAGAGCATTGCTACCGATTGATTTAGCTTGGTTCGAGGTAAGTGGCTTCCCTAACATTGTGTGGGGGAATTACCCTTACAATTTGGTACTGATATTGATATCTGAGCGCCTTGTACGCGAGGTGACGAGTGCGTACACGGGCTATTTGTTGCAAAAACCCTGATTATACTGAGTAATTACCCGTTTTTACCTTAATTGAGTTTACTAGCATATGTAATTATCCTGTTAGCCTAGAATAACATGTCTACGTGTCTTAATTGCTAAATTGAACTCTTTGCAGCATGCTTAGTGAAATCCTGATTCTTTTCATGAATTGCACCTTGTCTAAACTATAGATTCTCTTGTTGTACCTATCATCTGTAATTGTCTGAGCTGTGTATTTTCTTTGAGACTACGGGCCGGTATCCCGGGAGATCCCCTTGCACCTTTACTTTTGAGACTACGAGGCGGTACCTCGGGAGTTCTCCCTACATATTTACTTTTGGAGCTACAAGGCAGTACCTCAGGAGATCCCTTGTCGTTTATTTTCGCGTGTTGCCCTGTTTTTTCATTGTGTTTTCTTTTGTTGAACTCTAGTCTCCTATTATACTATTTTATTATCCTGCTTTATTTATTATATACCGGCGGGCCTGACCTAACCTCGTACTACTCGACTGAGATTAGGTTCGGTACTTACCGGGTACCAATTGTGGTGTACTCATGCTACTCTTCTGCATATGTTTTGTGTGCAGAATCAGGTGCTCATCATCAACCGCATTATCAGTGAGTTCGAGGAAGCTTGGAGACTTCAAGGTATATTTGTACCTGGATCTATGCACAGGGGCACAGGGAGTCTTTGTGAGTATGCCAACTCAGTAGTAATGAAAATAAATCACAATCTGAGTAATAT
>ML293556.1:0-33491 GCA_005239495.1 Nicotiana undulata | reverse complement strand
TTGGCGCATTTCATTCCTGTGGCTACTACTTATACTACAGAGAGGCTGGCCCAAATTTATGTTCGGGAGATAGTCCGGTTGCACGGTGTGCCGGTGTCCATTATATCATATCGAAGTCCTCAGTTCACCTCGCACTTCTGGAGAGCATTGCACAGTAAGATGGGCATTCAGATAGATCTCAGTTCAACATTTCACCCTCAGACTGATGGTCAGTCCGAGCGTACAGTTCAGATTTTGGAGGATATGCTCAGGGCTTGTGTGATTGATTTTGGCGGTCAATGGGACCAGTTCTTGCCTTTGGCAGAGTTTGCATACAATAACAGTTATCAGTCCAGCATCGAGATGGCTCCATTCGAGGCTTTATATGGTCGGCGATGTCGTTCTCCGATTGGGTGGTTTGAGCCTGGCGAGGCCAAGCTATATGGTACAGATCTGGTGAGAGATGCCTTGGAAAAGGTGAAGATTATTCGGGAAAGGCTCCGTACAGCACAGTCTAGGCAGAAGAGCTACGCAGATCGGCGGGCACGTGATGTAGCATTTATGGAGGGAGATAAGGTTATGTTGAAGGTTTCGCCGATGAAGAGCGTTATGAGATTCGGGAAGAAGGGCAAGCTGAGCCCTAGGTTTATAGGCCCTTTCGAGGTGTTGAGGGGAATCAGGGAGGTTGCTTTCGAGGTCGCTTTACCTCCATCCTTATCGAGAGTTCATCCGGTATTTCATGTATCCATGCTCCGGAGATATCATGCCGATTTCTCTCACGTGATTGATTTCAGCACTATTCAATTAGATGAGAAGTTGGGCTTCGAGGAGGAGCCAGTTGCTATTATTGAGAGGCAGGACCGCCAGTTGAGGTCTAAGAGAATTTCTGCCGTAAAGGTCCAGTGGAGGGTCCAACCAGTCGATGAGCGACTTGGGATTCCGAGGAGGACATGCGGAGCAGGTATCCACAGCTATTCGGCACTTCAGGTACGATTCTAAGTCCGTTCGAGGACGAATGTTTGTTTTAGAGGGGGAGATTGTGATGACCCAAAAAGGGGGTCATCTTATGTGAATCTAATTTTGACTGTGTTCCGAGGCCCTGAAAGCCTCCGTTAATCTCACCTCGATGTGCGTGCGTAGCCCGGGCGCGTAGCCGAGAAGCCTTTATGTAAAAAACTTGATTAAGAGTTTAATTTATGATAATTAATTGAATAAAGTTGACTTTGGGCAACATTTTTGGTAAACGGACCCGGATCTGTGATCCGACGGTCCCGAAAGGTCCGTCGGAAAATATGGGACTTGGGCTTATGCCCGGAATCAAATTCCGAGGACCCAAGTCCGAGAAATGCAGTTTTAAAGAAAATTGTTTTATGAAAAATATTAAAGGCTTATGAACATGAACCTTGATGTGAAACATGTGCTGCCGGGCCCATATTATGATTTCAGAGCCCGAAACAGGTTTAATATGTGTTATTTAAGTTATCTGTGAAATTTTGTAAGAAACGGACTTGAATTGATTGGTTTCAGATCAAAATGAAAAAAATTGGAGTTAATGAAGTTTTGAGGATTTTTAAAGAATTTGAAATTTGGCGTGAAATGTGATTTTATGTTCCTGAGGTCCGAATAAAATTCCGAGATCGGGAATAGTTCTGTTATGTCATTTATAACTTGTCTGCAAAATTTGAAGTCATTCCGAGTAGTATAGGCCGGTTCGGCGCATTGAAGTGAATTCTAGAATTTCAAGTTCTTAAGTTTTGATTCAATTTGGTTTTGGGGTTGAATTCTGAGTTTCGTTGTTTTTATTTAGGTTCCGGAAGTTCGAGCAAGTCCGTATCATGAATACAGACTTGCCGGTGCTTTTGGACGGGGTCCCGTGGGGCTCGGGTGTGTTTTAGACCCCCGGGAGCTAAGTTGGAAAAACCAGAATTTCTGCTATCTGGTTTCTTTCTCTGCGACCGCAGAAGGTGGATTGCGATCGCGGAGAAGGATTTTGCTGGGCTGTTGATTGTTCTCTGCGATCGCATCTTCACCTTTGCGATCGTAGAGGTTTGGGTTCCACACCTTCGCGATCGCAGCCTTTCATCGCGATCGCATATAGTCGCGTCTGGGCCGGGTGAGTTTGTTCTTCGCGATCGCAGGACCTCTGCCGCGATCGCAGAGGTCTAGCCAGTTGGCCTTCGCGATCGCAGGACTTCTGCCGTGATCTCAGAGGTCTGGCCAGTTGGCCTTCGCGATCACATGCCTCTTGTCGCGATCGCAGTTTAGGAATCCCTGGGAAGTTTTATAAAATATGGGACTTAGCATTTTTCCTCCATTTTCGTCTTCCTCTTCAAGTTTTTAGAGAGCTCTTCAAGGGACCTTCCACCACTGTTATTGAGGTAAGTATATTCCATAGTTTTACTAGTTTCAAACATTAATTCTTAGTTAAATTCACCATTAAATTTATCTAAAACCATAGAATTAGGTAGTAATTTTAGGGTTCTTGAGGATTTTGTGATTATCCGTTTTAGGCCATGAATTTAAGTAGAAATCACACATTAATGATCCTTAGGCTATGGGTGAGTGATCCCTTCGAGAATTTTCGGAATTTGAACATGCGGGACCGGGGTTGGAATTTGGAAATTCTTCAAGAATAGCGATTTTAGTAAAATAACTAGGGTAATTTCCCGCATTGTGCATGCATTGATGTTATTGTATACCTTTTGGCTAGTTGCGAGTCCTCGGGTGTAGAGTTCGGAGTTTCGGGCGCAAATTGTGGTCCGAGGGGTAGATTCGACACGAGGTGAGTCTCCTTTCTAACCTTGTAAGAGGGAATTGTCCCCATAGGTGATGTATATGCTATGTGTAAATTGTTTGGGGGCTACGTACGCGCCAAGTGATGAGAGTCCGTACGTAACGACTATTATTGTTATGTCCGGGTAGTTAGGCCCACATCATGCCTTATATGCTTTTCTCGTAATGTTAGATATGTTTTTCTTGTAATGCCTTATATGATTTATTGTGATGCCATATGTACTATGAAATTATGTTTTGCATAGTGTTATTTCTCTGAGGCTTTATGGAAAAATTGTTGAATGGAAAGGAATTTGTTGTGGAAAGTAAGTATTGAATATACATGGGTCGGGCCGTACGCCACGACAGAGTTGAAAAGAAATTGTGAAATATATGGGATTGGGCCGTACGCCACGATAGTGTTGAAAGTAACTGAATATATATGGGATCGGGCCGTACGCCACGACAATGTTGAGAAGTAATTGTGATATGTATATGGGATCGGGCCGTACGCCACGGCAGTGTTGAAAAGAAATTGAAATGAATATGGGATCGGGCCGTACGCCACGACAGTGTTGAAAAGAAATTCAAATGAATGTGGGATCGGGCCGTACGCCACGACAAGTGTAGAAGGTACCTTATGGGAGCGGGCCGTACGCCACGGCAGTGTTGAAAAGAAATTGAAATGAATATGGGATCGGGCCGTACGCCACGACAAGTGTAGAAGGTACCTTATGGGAGCGGGCCGTACGCCACGGTGGATCTAAGAATTTGTGATTATTGTATCGTTCGGTGGTCTTACCCTTGAAAGTGCTTATTTGTTTAGTTCAGCAATTGTTTAGATTTCTGCTTTTGATATATATACTTGTTGCTTATTTTCCCTGACATGCTTACTGTATTTTGTTATATTCTATCATATGTTAGCACTGTTGGACCTTAGTGAGTATCGAGTCGACCTCTCGTCACTACTTCTTCGAGTTTAGGCGGGATACTCACTGGGTACATATTTATTTAATATGTACTCATGCTGCACTTCTTTTCTTTCTGTACTTGACTGTACAGGTCCGGAGGCAGGTACGTCTGATTATCAGGCCGGTGCTAGATATTGATAGTGGTCATACTTTACGGTGAGCTGCTTTCCCGGCGACTTCCTAGCCGCACCCTGGAGTTCTTTTGTTATATTCTGTCCATTTCGTTTAGACTGAGACTCTGTATATATTGTAGTCATTGTATATTCAGTAGTTTCCCGTGGCACTCGTGACACTAGTTCCTGGCACACACGTAGTATATATTTTGGGTTGTTGGCTGTACATATGTTATGCGACATGCCTATTGGTTGATTTTCCGCACTTGCAGTTTTATTTCACATCACCGCCATTATCATGTTTATATCTGTTAAAAATTGGTTAAAAGATGAAATTTGCGTAACGGGGAATGTTAACACTTAGTGTTTCTATATTGGCTGGCCTAACCTCGCCGTTGGGCGCCATCGTGACCTGAATCGAGATTTGGGTCGTGACAGGTCTTAAGACAGGCAAAATTATAAGTCAAGCAGCTATCAAAGTCACAACTCAAGCTGTCCAGATTGAATCTGATAATCTTAGCTGCACGAATGAGAAGGATGAAGAAACCATGATGACATCAGGGTCGAGAAGAGGTCATAGGAGAACATCTTGAAGGTATGACCAACCTCGTTCGGCTTCTGGTGATTCCTCTGAGCACTACTATCCACTTCAGATTCCACAATACTCTTTTGCTCCACCTGAGTATGTTGTCCAGCCACCAAGACACTCCAGAAGGCGAGCACCAGCATCGCAAAGTCCTTGTCAGTCTCCACCAAATTTTCAAGTGACCTATAACCCGCATCCAAGCAAGGTGTATAGAGGGGAACAAAGGTTGAAAGATAATTTTACACCAATAGGAGAGTCATATGCGAGCTTGTTTGAGAAATTAAAGCAGTATGACATGATTGCACCTATTCCTCCAAATCATGTGGACCCACGTGCAAGAAGCTTTGACTCTTCTAAAAGGTGTGAATATCATTTCAATGCCCAAGGGCATGATATTTAAAGCTGTCGGGATTTGAAAAGAGAAATAGAAAGGATGATCCAGGAAAAACTGATTGTGATCCAAGACAGTGACACCCAGAATATCAGACAGAATCATTTACGTGCACATAATGATGCACACTCTGTAGGGATGGCGCGTAATGACAAGGAGTATGAGAATCCTCTCGGGAACTTGCCGACTGAAGTTAATGATTTTGAAATTGGAGAAGGCTCTGCTGATTCTGATGAGCAAATTTGTGGCTAAATGTCAAACTTAGCAATTGAAAAGTCATTCCCTCCTCACGAGGAAGGAATCTTGGTAGCTTGTTTTGATGTTTTTTCTATTATCTAGGTTATTTCAGGGTTTTGATCCAAATATTATTTGTTTTATTGAGTCAAACCCTTCTATCCCTCTTTTCTGTTTGTGTGAGTCTTGTCCGTATGTTTTGTTGCTATTTTCGATATCCGAGTTATTTTAGGGTTGTAACTCGGATTTTAGGTTGTTTGTCTTGTTGTTAAGCCCTCCATCCTTTACTCAAGGAAATACAATTTGTCCTTTTGTGTCATGCCATGCTTAGTTCTTTTCCTGCTAGCTTTTAGTGATATGACATGCGTGCGGAATTTTTGACTAGATCTTAGCAAATTGATTTAAACTTAAATCGGATAACTTAGAACAAGACACTTTTGAGGATGAATAAAGAGTTGAAATACTTTGGAACTAAGGTCGAGTAAAAAACTTCAAATCATTGTGAAAATCGGGCTTGAGGATGTCTATTCAATTGAAGCTTGGTCGAAAGTTTGACATTAATGGACGAAAATTGTCTTTCAACCACGCCACACCAAGAAGGCAGACATATTCATCAACGCTGCGATTGCGAAAAGATAATATGTTTGGCGTTCTCGAGGCTGGGAGGCCCTTTTTCTGCTACACAAACACTTATTTGTTATCCATTTTGAGCCTGTGTTATTTTCTTAGCCACCCTATTTTGGAATCAAGTATAGAGTCAAGAGTAAAAAAAAGAAAACAACAAAAGTGAAAAGAAAAGTCCATGCCCCAAGAGTACAAACTGGGGAAACTCTTAGAAAGTTCAAATGAAGAAAAGAGAGAAGAAAAGAACAGTCAAAGGTCCATGCACCCAAAAAATAAAAGTTGGGGCAACTTGTGTTGAAAAAAAAAAAAGGAAAATGAGAAAAGAAAAAGAAAAGAAAAAGAAAAACATGAGAAAAAGAAAGAAAGATGAAAATAGTTAGGTCAAATGGTTGAACTACATTAGACCTGATTCCTTTAAAAAAAGGATACGTAGGCAGCCTTACACGGTTCGGTCCAACGAAATAAGAATTCATAAAAAAAGAGAAATAAATATTCAAAAAATCCCCATTATCTGAAACTGGGGCAGAAATTTTATTTTACCTTTAAAAGAGTCGATTCCAAGAGTTGTAAGTCTATAACCCCTCATTTTGAGTCTAATTTAAGCCTTCATGCCGACCCTTCTTTCCAACCCTATCTAGAAACCTTCCAAATAAAGACCTCCTGATATTTCTTCAAGAATGCTACGAGAAGCATGCAATGAGCAACGGTTGTCACGCGACATAGAACACTGTCAATTGCTCACCCAAGAAAGAATGGAATGAGCAACGGTTATCACACGACATAGAACATTGTCAAGTCGTTCACACAAGAAACCAAAATGAAAAAAAATGAGAGAGACTTACTAGTGAAAACCCTCACGGGCACTGTAAGGCGATGGTAAGTAGAAATGAATAAATGAGAGAGACTTGTTGGTGAAAACCCATCGGGGCATCACTAGTCGAAAGTGAGTCCTGAAGGTGATGCAAAGGATTGGCACGAACAAGCCCGACTTCAAAGTCATAAGAATGATAAAAGGAAAGATTTGGTCAGTTTGATAGATCGGCCATTAAGTCCAAAATGCATGTCATAATCATTAAGACTAGTTACCGCAAAGTAAAAAAAACAACTCTCCCTTATGTCCTTCCCGACATGTGCATTTCTTTTTAGTATTGTGTCTTTGCATCATTGTGTCCTTCACTCTGAGTCACTCTTTGTCAAAACACGAAAGAAAAGATTTCAAAATCTGTTACCAGCTTTTCAGTTGCACAAAAGTGAATTTTCCAGCAATTCAGTGTTACAGTCAACATGCATTGAGGATTAATGCAGAGGCTTCCCCCCAAAAGACCCTTGTCAGCCTACTTGGCGCAAGCAAAGATAACTGGTGATTCTCTCTGAAAGACAAATTGGTCAAAAAGCAAGGAGTCGTTCAAGATATCAAAAAGGGTCACCTAAGCAAAGATCTCCTATTGGGATAAGGCTGACTGAGCCACAAATAACAATGATACCGGGTGTGAAACAATCAGGGTTGATGTAGAGCAAAAAGCCTCTTGAAGTTGACTCAAGCTGACTGAGCAAAAGCCAAGCTGCTCAAGACTCAAGGCCGCAAACCGACCACCGCTTTTAAAACTGGCAAAATTTTCTTTGTTTGAAATAGGAACAAAGCAGTGCAAGGAAGTTGGTTCAAAAACAAAACAAAAAAAAAAGAAGAAGAGAAGAGTCAACGAAAGGAAGTTTCTCAAATCTTTGACTTTATCTTCTTGCTAGTGTGCATAAAGTCTTGCCATTGCTCTTCACATTTTTCCTCCTAGGATAAAAAGTCCTAGTCTGATGGATTTTCCACAATAAAAGGACCTAGTATAATGAATTTTCTCCTAGGATCAAAATCTTAGTCTGATGAATCTTTCTCCTAAGATAACAAAAAAAAGGACCTAGTCTGATGAATTTTCTCCTAGCAACAAAATCTTAGTCTGATGAATATTTCTCCTAAGATAGAAGACCTAGTCTGATGAACTTTCTCCTAGGATAGAAATCTTAGTCTGATGAATCTTTATCCTAAGATAACAAACAAAAGGACCTAGTCTGATGAATTTTCTCCTAGGAACAAAATCTTAGTCTGACGAATCTTTCTCCTAAGATAGAAGACCTAGTCAGATGAACTTTCTCCTAGGATAGAAATCTTAGTCTGATGAATCTTTCTCCTAAGATACCAAACAAAAAAAAACAAGAGACATGGTCTGATGAACTTTCTCCTAGGATCAAAATCTTAGTCTGATGAATCTTTCTCCTAAGATAGAAGACCTAGTCTGATGAACTTTCTCCTAGGATAGAAATCTTAGTCAGATGAATCTTTCTCCTAAGATAACAGAAAACCTAGTCTGATGAATTTTCTCCTAGGATAATATTTTTTTCTGTTAAAAAAAGGGAAGTATGTATTTTTTTTTTAAAAAAAAACAAAAGAAAAGAAAAGAAAAAAAGAGGGCCAAGTTTTAGTTTTCTTAAGATATCAACTTGTAGTTTTTTTCCTGAAATCAGGGGTCCCGTCTGGAGAATAGGGTCTGTTTTTACTTTAGTCAAGCTTAGTTTATAGTTTTCCTCAAGCTCAATCTCAAATGTAGGAGATGCACTTCCTACTTTGGGTCTTTCAATTTTACTCACAGGATACGCACATCCTAGTCGAGTCTTTAATTTTACTTTCATCATTGCATCATTCATCAATAGCGTAGGTGATTTATAGATCCAACTAACACTCACCAATGTTCCTGGTACAAACTGAGGCAGAAAATTTTCTTTGTTTTGTCTGTTTTGTTGTAATCAGGCGCCCACCTGGAAAACAAGGGAATACAATTTCAAGTTGTGGAAATCAGGCGCCCACCTGGAGAACAAGAGAATACAATTCAAGTCTTGGTAATCAGGCGCCCACCTGGAGAACAAGGGAATACAGTGAAAGTTTTGGCAATCAGGCGCCCACCTGGAGAACAAAATACAATCCAAGTTTTGGCAATTAGGCGCCCACCTGGAGAACAAGGGAATACAGTTCGAGTTTTGGCAATCAGGCGCCCACCTGGAGAACAAGGGAATACAATTCAAGTTTTGGTAATCAGGCGCCCACCTGGAGAACAAGGGAATACAGTTAAAGTTTTGGCAATCAGGCGCCCACCTGGAGAATGAGGGAATTCATTTCAAGTTAAGTCATCAGGCGCCCATCTGGAGAATGAGGGAATACATTTCAAGTTAAGTCATCAGGCGCCCACTTGGAGAACGAGGGAATACATTTCAAGTTAAGTCACCAGGCATCCACCTGGAGAACGAGGGAACTTATTTCAAAATTTGAAGTTTTAAGTCAGTAGCTGGCACCCGCCTGGAGAACAAGGGAAGTCATTTTAGAATTCAATTCAGGTTACAAGTAGCAGAAGCTCGCGGCAAGAATGGGAGTCGACAATAGATGACCAACAGAAGTAGTCTTAATCCCGAATAAAAGAAAAACAAAAAAACAAAAATGAAGAGGTATCCAAAATGCAGAAGCGGAGGCAATATGTGGATTGCTCAAGACATGACTGAAGTCACGAGCTTTGCATGTCCCGTCGTGATCTGAAAAGCTGAAGAAGAATGAACTAGCACCTACAACTAGCGAGCATCAAGGTTCAAATCAAAAGTCTGCATGAAACATCATTCAAGACTCAAGATCAAGCTTCAGAAGACTCATAGATAGGAATCTTGTAACTCGTAGCTGATAGGCTTAGTTAGTCTTTTTAATTTTTGATTTTGATGTAATAACAGGACCGCGGACCAGAACCTCGACGGAACGGAACCTCACTCGATTCCCTCATTCTCTCCCCACACTCCATCACTCCAAAACTTCCAGAACTACACTGACCTGATTCCTTTATGGACAAGGATATGTAGGAGTACCATACGGGGAAAAATTGCTCGTAATTGCTCACTTTATCTTTTCCCGAAAACTCTTCATGTTCTCGAGCAAAGAGGGGCAGCTGTGAGCACCCAAATTTTGCCCCGCACTGAAATTACTCCTAAAAATAATCCAAAAATAATTTTTATGAATTTTAGGAGTTTTGCTTTATTAAGTTGCATTTCATGAATGTTTAATGCTTTAAAATTATGGAAAACCATAAAAAATTGTCATATTTTCATTTCATGTCATCTTAGGCTTAATTTGCATCTTTAGGAATTAATCACTCTTTAATTGATCAATTAATACATAAAAAAAGTCACAAAATTATTCATTAGCATTAATCAATTAGTCTAATTAATTAGTTAAAATATTAATTAGTCTTTTTTGCAAAATAAATTCAATTAGTAGTAAGGTGGACGTTTTTTGAAAGAACAATTTGGCCCTTTATTTCAAATTGACCCAATTTTAGGGCCCAAAATCGCAGGCCCAACCAAATACCTCCTCTTTAAAAACCCCACTTTCCTAAAATCTAGACCTAGACCTAATGAGATAAAAAAAAGATAGACCTAAATTAGGAGAGGAACCAAAGCAAGCCGCAACCTACCAGAAGAATTCCTCTCGATTTTGAGTGACAAAAATGGCGCAACAGAGAACCCCCCCTGGACCTTCTTCTTTCTTTTACTTCCATGAACGACTGAAAATAGAGAAGATACACGCCTCTGTTTTCCTCTCTCTAGAGATCAGGCTATTTCTTCTAAACCCAAAACAAATCTCAACTCCCACACTCTTCTCTCCTCACATATACGAAAGACACTCATATAGGCTAGAAACAAAAACTTTCAAAAGCTCAAAATTCTCAATGTGATATTTGAAGTTTCGAGAGAAGGAAATTAGCTGAAATACAAAGAAAAGCTTCAACAAAGGATTGAGATCTGAAATTAAAAAAAATCTCAAAAAGGGGGCAACAATCAGTAATGGAAGGGAATTTCAAAATCAATCTATCTCCTACTGTTTACTCTACATCTCCTGGGTTATCAACGCCTTGAGAGTCGTTGTGGGTTTTCTGAGCTTTTCTGATCTTAGTCATTGGTTCGAGTTCGTGTCGTAGTTCGACTTGCCATTTTTTCCTGAAATATTAAAGCTCCGGTCTGAGGTTTTATTGCTGTTTGTTTCTCCCGTTGAGTTACGGCAATCAGAGTGCGACTTTGCTGTTTTGTTTCATATCATTACACTTATTTGAAAAGCTACACATAAGGTCTCTTTCTTCCTTTAATTAATTCTTTCATTTTTGCTTCTGTTAGTGCTATCATACCTTTGTTTGTTATCTTAATTAGTCAATTCACATTTTAGATGTTTGTTTAGTTACCTGCTGTTTATGTCCATGTCGCTTGCATTTGCAGTATCTCTATTTAGTTAAATGTTATTTCATCGTAGGTTCGTTTTCTAAAAGCTTGGAATTGAAAGCTATAAGAAGTTTTATTAAGGTGAATGAGTCAATATGATTAGCTGTGTATGGTTTTGGGCCTAATTCTATCAAGATCAATAAATGGATTGTATGCATAGGAGAAGAGTTCATGTGATATCTTTAAGTTGCTATTTTCTTACTGGTATTGAAATTTAATTACGAGTGTTCTAGGCTATCTTCCTTGTTTAGATGATTAGTTGACATTTTAACTTCTTTTGTTTAAGTTTGTTCCATATCCAGTTGTTTCTATTATTGGAGATTCAAGTTAGATTATTAATAATTTCTTAAGTGGCATTCATCCCTCCTAATTTAGTTGTATAATGACCCCTGTAAATATTTCTTAGTAGTCAATCTTATCTCTCCCACAAATCTACTTCCATAATTATGGCACGCAATAATCTCCAATTAGTTTTAGGAAAATAGTTAATGAACACCGTAGTTTGCTTTAGGCGCGATTAATAAATAAATCATCGTGACTATGGGCACGGTTCCCGTGGCATGATCACGATACGTAAATCCTATTCGGGTGTGCATTTCATGTGACCCGACCATAACTTCTAACAATAATAAAATATAAACATGTCGTATATCGGGGGTGCATTTCATGTGGCGCGGTTTGCAACGTGTACCAAAACGACAAGTGTACGACATCGTGACTTGTTTTGAAATAATTCCATAAATAATTAAAAGCGGTATAAAAGCAATAATGCATAAAAGGTTTTAAAATATGTAATTAGTTAGATAATTAGGCCGATTATTAATAGTTAATAGACCGTGCTAGAACCACGAAATTCGAGAGTGCCTAACACCTTCTCCCAGGTTAACAAAATTTCTTACCCGGTCTTTTGTGTTCGCAGACCATAAACAAGAGTCAATTTCCTCGATTTGGTATTTAAAATAAATGGTGTCTCGGAACACTGTAAAAGATTCGGGTGGCGACTCTGAATAAAATAAATAATCTCATTTCGATTATGTCACTTTAATTGGAAAAAATTCCTTATCGCACCCTTACCAAGAGGAAAAAGGAGGTGTGACAGTCGCAGGTGCGTTTGGTGGAGCCGCAGATTTGGAAATGAGAGTTCGAGGCTGGGGCACAAGTGCGAAGGATTTGGCCGCATATGCGAGCCCGCAAGTGCGAGACTTGGGGCGCAAGTGCGGAAGTTGAGGGCTTAAGTGGTTCTCACAGGTGCAAATATTTGACCGCAGGTGCGGATATGAGGCCACATGTGCGAATAGCCTGAGCTTTGAGAGTGATTTTGAAGGGAGATTCAAGGGGTTTTCAGTGAGGTAAGTTGCTTGAGCTCTAATACTCGTGTTTATGGTGATTTCTCATTGTTTAATCATTGAACTAGTGGAAATTAGAAGTGAAAATGAGGGGTTAGGTTTTGAGATTTTGGAGAGTTTGATTTGGGAATTTGAGGGATCAAATAAGGTCGGATTTTGATAAATTTTGTATGTATGGACTCGTGAGTGAATGGGCTTTCATGTTTTGTGATTTTTGTTAGGTTTCGAGATGTGGTCCCGGGGGTCAGGTTTCGAGTATGGCCCAAACTGGCACCTTTCCTGTTGCAGCAGCCGTATCTCAGGCTGGAGGAGCGGTCCCGACTCCTACTACCCACACTCCAGTTCAGACTACTCCTCAGGTTTAGACTCCAGTGATCAATACCGTTGGGGTAATTCAGCCAGTTGCTGCATGTCGTTCGCTAATGGGGCAACCATGTCATCAGATACTTTCTGGAGACTTGACAGGTTCATTAAGCTATTTCCTGTCCATTTCAGTGGTGCTACTTTAGAGGATCCACAGGAATATCTGGACAATTGTCATGAGGTGTTGCGTAATATGTGTATTTTGGAGACCAATGGGGTCGATTTTGCAGCTTTTTAGATGACTGGTTCCGCCAAGAAATGGTGGAGAGATTATTTGTTGACTAGGCTAGCGAGATCACCATCTCTGACTTGGGATCAGTTTTCCTATCTCTTTTTGGAGAAGTTCTTACTTGTCACTACTCGAGAGGATAACCATCGTCAGTTTGAGAGACTACATCAGGGTAACATGACTGTGACTCAGTATGAGACTCATTTTGTGGATCTGGCTAGACATGCTATGCTTATATTTACCACAGAGAGGGAGAGGGTCAGACGGTTTATTGATGGCCTTGCTCAGCCCATCAGGTTGCAGATGGCCAAGGAGACAGGATCCAAGATTTCTCTTCAGGATGCAGCTAATATAGCTAGGAGGGTTGACTCAGTTCTTGGGATGAGAGGTCAGGGGTCAGACAAGAGACCTCGGCATTCCGGTGTTTTCAGTGGTGCCTCATCTGGAGGCGGGACTTCGTTTAGCAGAGGCCAATCCATTCAGCGCTATAGGTATCACATGGTACTTCAGGGGGTCGTGGTTCTTATGCACCTCCTTCTGCTCAGCCAGTCTACAATGCTCCTTCAGCTTCTATTAGAGCACCTCCTCTGCAGAGTTATTATTGTGGGCAGCTAGTTCGTCAGGGTCAGTCTTCATATCAGGAGGGATGTTTTGAGTGTGGTGAATATGGGCATGTTCGGAGGGTTTGTCCGAAATTTCTGGGTAATCAGCATCAGTACCAGGGTTCTCGTGCCACAGTTCCGGCACCAGCTGAAGTACCACCTGCCTAGCGAGCAAGGGGTAGGGGTCAGGTAGTCAGAGGTAGAGGCCAGAATGTTAGAGGTGGAGGACATATAGCTAGAGGTGGAGGTCCTCCCAGAGGTGTGGTTCAGGGTGGTAGGGCTCCGCCCCGACTATATGCTTTTCCAGCTAGGTGTCACGACCCGAATTCCTACTCAAGTCATGATGGCGCCCAACACAGGGGTCAGGAAAGCCAACTCTAGTTTACTAACGAGATTACTTTACTTAATAGGATATTTAAGTACTTGCCAAATTTTAAGTTAGGAAATCATTTAAAGAAAACAGTCAAGTTATGCAACTTGATTAAATGAAGCTCAAAAGATCGTTTGCCGACATATACAACATAGCAAAGTACCAGGAAACCAACTACGTGTGCCAAGACCTAGTGTCACAAGTCCACAGGTGTCTAGTGGAATATACAAAATAGACAAAATAAATGTACAACTGTCTGAAAGAGGTAGACAGATTTATCCAAAAATAATAGAAACTCCATAGTGCTGCTGAGGAACGCCAAGAAGAGCAGCTCACCGTGTAGTCTAATCCAGATAGTACCCTCAAGATCGCGCTCCGGTGTGATAACCATATGCACCTGCCTCAGAACGTGTACAATTAAGTACAGAAGCGTAGCATGAGTACATATAAACAAATATGTACCAAGTGAGTATCCCGTCTAAACTCGAAGAAGTAGTGATGAGAAGTAGATGTGAGACTTACTAGGGTCAATAACAAATAACATGATTTAATAAATCTAAACAGGAATAGTAGTCATGGAAACTACTACGGCAGGAAGCATCAATTATATAAAACTGCAATTTATTCTCATGAGACAAATAGAAATTATCACAAAAATCCCAAGTTCCCCTTCCACATGAAACAATTTGTATAGTAATAATAATAACAAAACTCTCAGTCAAATACATAGCACATAGTATGCCGAAGCGACGCAAAAGTAAATGTGCACTGTCGATGGTCGAGCGGCACGAACCATAGATGCATATATTACCCCGCTCGCGAATCGATCATGCAACGCGGTTGACATAAATATAAGTCTACCCCGCTCACGAATCATACATGCGACACGGGTGCTCGTAGACATACACAGAATCATCAGGAAATTCAGGAATTTATCATGGATTATAGTTGAAATCGGAGATTTAAGCGCTTAAACTTGCACATAACTTCCTAATATCCTCATGTCAATTTCAAAGATAATAAGCATCTAGGACCACATATATAGATCAAGGTAAGGCACATAAAGGCATGCTTGTGAAATCCTAAATTCTACCCGACATAACATAGTGGTAGCTACGCACGGACTCTCGTCACTTGGCGCGTGCGTAGCCCCCGCAAATAAGGATAATTCAATCATTGACATTTACCTATGGGGACAATTCCCTCTTATAAGGTTGGAAAGGAGACTCACCTCGTGCCGAACCTACTTCCCGAACAAAGAACACGCCCGGAACTCAAAACTTTACACCCGAGGACTCGAAACTAGTCAAATGTTATATAAATACGTTAATATACACTCAAAAGTATGGAATTCTCTTACTAGTTAGCTAATTCATAATTCTTGAAGAAATCCCAAATACACCCCGGGCCCACCTGCTCGGATTTCAAAAAATTTCGAAGAAAACACTCACCCATAACCTAAGGATCATTAATGTATAGTTTTTGCATTATTTCATGGTAGAAAAGTGGTGAAATTCTCTAAAGTTCATCAACCCTAGGTTTCCACTCTAACCCCTTTGATTTACACTAATTGGGTGTTAATCTACCTAAGATTTGATGTAATAAACCAACATTTAAATTGAAATTACTTACCTCTTAGTAGCTAGGCCGAATACCCTCTTCTGAGCTCTCAAAATCGCCTATGGTGGAGAAGAAATGGGGAAAATTGGTTAAGTCCCGTATTAAAATGAGCTCACTACCTTCAGTGATCTTGCACCTGCGGCTCGAGGACCGCACCTGCGGTCTCGCATCTGCGGAAGTTGGCAAGGAGGCTGGGGATCGCACCTGCGGAAGGATTTCCGCACCTGCGGAGAAAGGTCCGCACCTGCGGTTCTGGACTATATCCCCTGGGGCCGCACCTACGAGGCCTTGACCGCAGGGGCGGTCTCGCATCTACGATCTGGGAAACCGCACCTGCGGTCACACCAGACCTGGTGCACCAACAGTTAAGGCTGCTGGTTTTTGGCCTCTTCTGGTGCCCGGGAAGCAACTGGGCCCACTCGAGCCCCCGTGCAATTGTACCAACAAGTCCTAAATAATATTACGGACTGGCTCGAGCCTTCGGAACACCCAAAACAATGCTAAAACTTAAAATCACACCTCAAAACCCCTAGAATCAAACTTAAGAAAATTCAAGTTCTTAAATTCGGTTTCAATGCGCCGAACCAACCTATACTACTTGGAATGACACCGAATTTTGCAAGCAAGTCATGAATGACATAAAGGAACTATTCCTGGTCTCGGAATTCCGTTCGGACCTCGATATCACGAAAACAGGTTCTAAACCAAAATTTTGAACTTAAGGAAACTCTATTTCGCTATTTGGCGTCAAAACGCTCCCGGGTCATCCAAACCCCATTCCGGACATACGCACAAGTCCGATATCATCATACAAAGCTACCGGAACTGTCGAAACCCGATTCCGAGGTCGTTTGCTAAAAATGTTGACCGATGTCAAACTTGGCCAAAAAGGCCAACCTTAAGGAACTAAGTGTTCCTATACTGCTCTAAACACTTGTGAACCCCAAACCACCCATCCCCGCAAGTCACAAATCACTATAAGTCGCTACAGAAAGCCTTATTTAGGGGAACGGGGTCCGAATACGCAAAACGACCGGTCGAGTCATTACATTCTCCACCTCTTAAACAAATGTTCGTCCTCGAACGAGTCTAGAATCATATCTGATGTGTTGAATAAGTGTGGGTATCTGCTCTGCATGTCCTCCTCGGACTCCCAAGTCGCCTCCTCGACTGGTTGGCCCCTCCACTTGACCTTCATAATAGAAATTCTCTTGGATCTCAACGGGCGACCCTGTCTATCAATAATGGCAATTGGCTCATCCTCGTAGCCCAACCTCTCATCCAACTGAATAGTGTTGAAATCAACCACGTGAGAGAAATCAACGTGGTATATCCGGAGCATGGATACATGAAATGCCGGATGAACCCCTGATAATTTGGGAGATAAGGCAAGCTCATAAGCAACCTCTCCAACTCACCTCAACACCTCGAAAGGACCTATAAACCTCGGGCTCAGCTTGCCCTTCTTCCCGAATCTCATATCCCTCACCAGGTCAGTGCCATATAGCTTAGCCTCGCCAGGTTCAAACCACCCGATAGGAGATTGGCATTGCCGACCATACAAAGCCTCAAATGGAGCCATCTCGATGCTGGACTGATCAATATTATTGTAAGCAAACTCGGCCAAAGGCAACAACTGGTCCCACTGACCTCCGAAGTCAGTCACACATGCCCTGAGCATGTCTTCCAATATCTGAACTGTACGCTCCGACTGACCATCAGTCTGAGGGTGAAATGTTGTGCTGAGATCTAATGGGTACCCATCTCACTATGCAATGCTCTCCAGAAGTGAGAGGTGAACTGAGGACCTCGATCTGATATAATGAATAACGGCACACCGTGTAACCGGACTATCTCCCGAATGAAGATCTGGGCTAGCCTCTCAGAAGTATAAGTAGTAGCTACAGGAATGAAATGCGCCGATTTGGTCAACCTATTTACAATGACCCAAATCGCGTCCACCTTCCACAAGGTCCGAGGCAACCCAACTACGAAGTCCATAGTAATGCGCTCCCACTTCCGCTCAGGAATGGGCATCTGCTGAAGTAGGCCTCCTGGCCTCTGGTGCTCATACTTAACCTGTTGGCAATTAAAGCACCTAGCCACATACTCCACAATATCCCTCTTCATCCGTCTCCACCAGAAATGCCGCTTCAAATCACGATACATCTTCGTAGCAGCAGGATGAACGAAATATCGAGAACTGTTTGCCTCCTCTAGAATCCTCTGCCTCAAGCCATCAACGTTAGGAAAACACAAACGACCCTGAAGTCTCAGAACACCATCCTCGCCAATAATAACCTCCTTGGAACCACCCTGAACCACTGTCTCTCGTAGCTCTGCCAAACACGGATCATCATACTATCGAGCCCTGATCTTCCCCAATAATGAAGACTGAGGAACCACATGAGCTAGAACTCGACGAGGCTCTGAAAGATTTAATCTCACCAAGAGGTTAGCCAAGGACTAAATGTTCAAGGCTAGAGGTCTCTCCTCCGCTGCAATGTAAGCCAAACTGCCCATACTCTCCGCCTTCCTACTCAAAGCATCTTCTACCACGTTCGCCTTGCCCGGGTGATAAAGAATTGTGATGTCATAAACCTTCAGCAACTCAAGCCACTTGCGCTGCCTCAAATTAAGATCCCTCTGCTTGAACAAGTGCTGCAAATTGCGGTGGTCTGTATAAACCTCACAAGATGCCCCATACAAGTAATGCCTCAAAATCTTAAGAGCATGAACAATCGCCGCCAACTCCAAATCGTGCACATGGTAATTCTTCTCATGAATCTTCAGCTGGCGCAAAGCATAAGCAATCACTCTCCCTTCCTGCATCAACACACATCCCAAGCCAACGCGTGAAGCGACGCAATACACTGTATACATCCTAGAATCGGAAGGCAATACTAGAACTGGTTTTGAGGTCAATGCTGTCTTGTGCTTCTGAAAGCTCGCCTCACACTCGTCAGACCATCAGAACAGGGCATTCTTCTGAGTTAATCAATTCAGTGGGGCTGAAATGGATGAAAATCCCTCCACAAATCATCGATAGTAGCCTGCTAGACCCAAGAAACGCCTGATCTCTATAGCTGAAGTAGGACGCAGCCAACTCTAAACCACCTCAATCTTTCGAGGATCAACCTTGATACCCTCTCCGGACACTACATGCCCCAAAAATGCCACGGAATCCAACGAGAACTCACACTTGGAGAACTTAGCATATAGCTTCTGGTCCCGCAAGGTCTGGAGCACAACTCTCAAATACTGCTTGTGCTCGCCCAGGCTACGAGAGTAAATCAAAATGTCATCAATGAAAACAATGACAAAGGAATCAATGTACGGCTTGAATACCCTATTCATCAAGTCTATGAATGTTTTTGGGGCATTAGTCAAGCCAAATGACATCACTAGGAACTCATAATGGCCATATCTCGTACGAAAAGCAGTCTTCGGAACATCTGAGGCTCGAGTCTTCAGCTGGTGATACCCCGATCTCAAATCAATCTTAGAAAACACCTTAGCACCCTGCAACTTGTCAAAAAAATCATCAATGCACGACAGTGGATACTTGTTATTAATAGTTACCTTGTTCAACTGGCGGTAGTCAATACACATCCACATAGACCCATCTTTCTTCTGCACAAATAGAACTGGAGCACCCCACGATGACACACTCGGTCTAATAAACCCCTTAGCTAACAACTCCTCAAGCTGCTCCTTCAACTCCTTCAATTCCTTCGGAACCATACGGTAAGGGGGAATAGAAATAGGTTGAGTGCCCGGGGCTACATCAATACAGAAATCGATATCACGATCTGGAGGCATGACCGGAAGGTCTGAAGGAAAGACATCAGCAAACTCTCAAACGCCTGGCACCGAATCAATCGTCCGAGACTCGGCGGTGGTATCCCGCACATAAGCAAGATACGCCAGACAACCCTTCTCGACCATATGTCGAGCCTTCAAGAAAGAAATAACTCTACTATCTGCACTAACTGAGGAACCTCTCCACTCCAGCTTAGGGAACTCAGGCATGGACAAAGTAATCGTCTTGGCATGGCAATCCAAGATGGCATAATAGGGAGATAGCCAATCCATCCCCAAGATAATCTCAAAATCAACCATGTCGAGCAATAAGAGGTCCGCTCTAGTCTTGAACCCATAGAAGGTGATCACACAAGACCGATAGACTCGGTCTACCACCACAGAATCGCCCACAGGAGTGGACACATATATAGGAGAATCCAAGGACTCGTGAGGAACATCCAGAAAATAAGAAAATAAGGCTGACACATATGAATAAGTGGATCCTGGATCTAATAGCATTGATGCCTCCCTACCACATAATGAAATAGTACATGTGATCACGATGTCTGAGTCTACTGCATCTGCTCGGGCCGGAATAACATAAAATCTGGCTGGTGCACCTGAAGACTGACCTCCGCTGGACTGAATAGGAGCTAGATGAGCTCCCCCTGCCTGGCCTCTACCTCTGGGACGACCTCTACCAGCCTGTCCTCCATCTCTGGGTGGACGAGGCACCGGTGCTGAGTATGTAGGCTGGTTACTCTGCTGGACAGCCCTGACCTGAAACCTGGGACAAGTCCTCCTCATATGGCCTGACTCCCCACACTCATAACACCTCGCTGGTGGCATGGCCTGCTGCCCTGAAGAAGAAACCTGGATAGCTGGGGGACGGTGAGAACCCTCTGGCATGGCACTGAAGTAAGGACTAGAAGACCCCTGATGACCTGAATACCCGCCGGAGTAACCTTGAATGGCTGGTGGGCGGTAAGAACTCTCCAACATGGCGCTGAAATAAGTCCTCACTGGTGCACCATGGGGAGGTAGTGGAGGAGCTGAATATGGAGTCCTACTAGGCTGGCCTATGCTGAACTGACCCCTGCCCCTACCTGGGGCACCTCTGAAATCACCCAAAAATCTAACTCTCTTGTCCTGCTGACCCTGCTCTCTGCCCCTCGATTGATAACCCTCAATCCGACGAGCTATCTCGACCACAAGCTGATAGGGAGTACCCATCTCCACCTCTCGAGCCATGTTGGCCCTATTACCTGAGTGCATCCCCGCTACAAATCTCCGCACTCTCTCAGCATCAGTAGGAAGAATTATGAGGGCATGATGGGACAACTCTGAAAACCTGGCCTCGTAATCTGTCACCAACATCTGCCCCTGCTCCAGCTACTCAAACTGATACCGCAGTTCTTCCCTCTTTGAGGGTCGAATATACCTGTCCAGGAACAACTGAGTGAACGGCTCCCATGTGAGAGAAAGGGAACCTGCTGGACTACCCAGGATAAACGATTGCCACCATCTGCGGGCCTTGCCCTATAGCTGAAAAGTAGTGAAATCAACTCCATGGGACTCCAAAATACTCATGTTGTGTAGTCTGTCCCTGCACCTATCAATGAAGTCCTAGGCATCCTCGTCCCTCTCACCTCCGAAGACAGGAGGGTGTAATCGAGTCCATTTGTCAAGTAACTTTTGCGGATCGCCGCCCGCAGTTGGTCTAAGCTCGGGGGCTGCTGCTGCTGGCTGTGCTCCACCCATGGGCAGAGTACCCAGGGTCTGAGATACTGCCGCTCCATGACATGCGGCCTAGGCGGTAGGGGTTTGAACTCCCTCTCCCATCTGAGATGTGGCAGGATCCGCTGGAAATAAACCAGCCTGGGTCATAGTGTCCATGAACCGCATCATACGGCCCATGACCTCATGGAAGCCTGGTGCAGTCATGAAATCCATCAGCGCTGGATCTTCTGGGGGCACCTCAGCCTGCTCCTCAGTAATGGGATACTCTGCTGGATCCGCTAGGGGTGCTAATGGAAAAACTCTGGGACGCCCTCGTCCCCTACCTCGGGTCGGTTCCCTCCCCCGACCTCTGCCACTGCCTCGGACGACAGGGTAGCGGCATCTCCCGGGTCAGGAACGTCAGCTGCACAAGTCCTCACCATCTGTGATAGAATAGAAGAACGAGATTTAGTAAGACCATCGACTGTACGATAGAATATAAATAAAGGGAGGTTTCCTAACACCCTATAGCCTCCCGAAGATAAATACAGACGTCTCCGTATCGATCCGCAAGCCGTATCTAAGGCTGGAGGAGAGGTCCCGACTCCTACTACCCACACTCCAGTTCAGACTACTCCTCAGGTTTAGACTCCAGTGATCAATACTGTTGGGGTAATTCAGCCAGTTGCTGCAGTGCCGCCCGTTAATGGGGCAACCATGTCATCGGATGATTTGTGGAGACTTGACAGGTTCATTAAGTTATTACCTGTCCATTTCAGTGGTGCTACTTCAGAGGATCCACAGGAATATCTGGACAATTGTCATGAGGTGTTGCGTAATATGGGTATTTTGGAGACCAATGGGGTCGATTTTGCAGCTTTTTAGATGACTAGTTCCGCCAAGAAATGGTGGAGAGATTATTTGTTGACTAGGCCAGCGGGATCACCATATCTGACTTGGGATCAGTTTTCCTATCTCTTTTTGGAGAAGTTCTTACCTGTCACTACTCGAGAGGATAACCGTCGTCAGTTTGAGCGACTACAGCAGGGTAACATGACGGTGACTCAGTATGAGACTCGTTTTGTGGATCTGGATAGACATGCTATGCTTATATTTCCCATAGAGAGGGAGAGGGTCAGACGGTTTATTGATCGCATTGCTCAGCCCATCAGGTTGCAGATGGCCAAGAAGACAGGATCCGAGATTTCTCTTCAGGATGCAGCTAATATAGCTAGGAGGGTTGACTCAGTTCTTTGGATGAGAGGTCAGGGGTCAGACAAGAGACCTCGTCATTCCGGTGTTTTCAGTGGTGCCTCATCTGGAGGCGGGACTTCGTTTAGCAGAGGTCATTCATCCAGGCCAATCCACTCAGCGCTACAGGTTTCACATGGTACTTCAGGGGGTCGTGGTTCTTATGCACCTCCTTCTGCTCAGCCAGTCTACAATGCTCCTTCAGCTCCTATTAGAGCACCTCCTCTGCAGAGTTATTATCGTGGTCAGCTAGTTCGTCAGGGTCAGTCTTCATATCAGGAGGGATGTTTTGAGTGTGGTAAATATGGGCATGTTCGGAGGGTTTGTCCGAAATTTCTGGGAAATCAGCATTAGTACCAGGGTTCTCGTGCCATAGTTCTAGCACCAGTTGCAGTACCACCTACCCAGCCAGCAAATGGTAGGGGTCAGGTAGTCAGAGGTAGATGCCAGAATGTTAGAGGTGGAGGATAGATAGCTAGAGGTGGAGGTCAGCCTGCTAGAGGTGGAGGTCCCCCCAGAGGTGTGGTTCAGGGTGGTGGGGCTCCGCCCCGACTATATGCTTTTCGAGTTAGGTGTCACAACACGAATTCCTACTCAGGTCGTGATGGCTCCCAACATAGGGGTCATGAAAGCCAACTCTAGTTTACTAACGAGATTACTTTACTTAATAGGATATTTAAGTACTTGCCAAATTTTAAGTTAGGAAATCATTTAAAGAAAACAGTCAAGTGATGCAACTTGATTAAATGAAGTTCAAAAGATCGTTTACCAACATATACAACATAGCAAAGTACCAGGAAAACCAACTACGTGTGCCAAGACCTAGTGTCACAAGTCCACAGGCGTCTAGTGGAATATACAAAATAAATGTACAACTGTCTGAAAGGGGTAGACAAAAATATCCAAAAATAATAGAAACTCCACAGTGCTGCTGAGGAACGCCAGGAAGAGCAACTCACCGTGTATTCTAATCCAGATAGTACCCTCAAGATCGCGCTCCGGTGTGATAACCAGATGCACCTGCCTCAGAACCTGTACAATTAAGTACAGAAGCGTAGCATAAGTACATATACACAAATATGTACCCAATGAGTATCCCGTCTCAACTCGAATAAGTAGTGACGAGAAGTAGACGTGAAACTTACTAGGGTCAATAACAAATAACATGATTTAATAAACCTAAACAGGAATAGTAGTCATGGAAACTACAACGGCATGAAGCATCAATTATATAAAACTGCAATTTATTCTCATGAGACAAATAGCAATTATCACAAAAATCCCAAGTTCCCCTTCCACATGAAACAATTTGTTTAGTAATAATAATAATAACAAAACTCTCAGTCAAATACATAGCACATAGTATGCCGAAGCGTACGGCCGAAGCGACGCAACAGTAAATGTGCACTGTCGAGGGTCGAGCGACACGAACCATAGATGCATCTATTACCCCGCTCGCAAATCGATCATGCAACGCGGTTGACATAAATATAAGTCTACCCCGCTCACGAATCATACATGCGACACGGGTGCTCGTAGACATACACAGAATCATCAGGAAATTCAGGAATTTATCATGGATTATAGTTGAAATCAGAGATTTAAGCGCTTAAACTTGCACATAACTTCCTAATATCCTCATGTCAATTTCAAAGATAATAAGAATCTAGGAACACATATATAGATCAAGGTAAGGCACATAAAGGCATGCTTGTGAAATTCTAAATTCTACCCGACATAACATAGTAGTAGCTACGCACGGACTTACGTCACTTGGCGCGTGCGTAGCCCCCGCAAATAAGGATAATTCAATCATTTACATTTACCTATGGGGACAATTCCCTCTTACAAGGCTGGAAAGGAGACTCACCTTGTGCCGAACCTACTTCCCGAACCAAGAACGCGCCCGAAACTCCAAACTTTACACCCGAGGAATCGAAACTAGTCAAATGTTATATCAATACGTTAATATACACTCAAAAGTATGGAATTATCTTACTAGTTAGCTAATTCATCATTCTTGAAGAAATCCCAAAATACACCCCCGGGCCCACCTGCTCGGATTCCAGAAATTTTCGAAGAAAACACTCACCCATAACCTAAGGATCATTAATGTATAGTTTTTGCATGATTTCATGGTAGAAAAGTGGTGAAATTCTCTAAAGTTCATCAACCCTAGGTTTCCACTCTAACCACTTTGATTTACACTAATTGGGTGTTAATCTACCTAAGATTTGATGTAATAAACCAACGTTTAAGTGGAAATTACTTACCTCTTAGTAGCTTGGCCGAATACCCTCTTCTGAGCGCTCAAAATCGCCTATGGTGGAGAAGAAATGAGGAAAATTGGTTAAGTCCCGTATTAAAATGAGTTCACTGCCTTCAGTGATCTCGCACCTGCGGCTCGAGGACCGCACCTACGGTCTCGCACCTGCGGAAGTTGGCAAGAAGGCTGGGGATCGCACCTGCGAAAGGATTTTCGCACCAGCGGATCCGTTGTTGCGCAAAAAGGTCCGCACCTGCGGTTTTGGACCATCTCCCCTGGGGCCGCACCTGCGATCTGGGCAACCGCACCTGCGTTCACACCAGACCTGGTGCATCAGCGGTTAAGGCTGCTGGTTTTTGGCCTCGTCTGGTGCCCGGGAGGCACCTGGGCCCACCCGAGCCCCCGTGCAATTGTACCAACAAGTCATAAATCATATTACGGACTCGCTCGAGCCTTCAGCACACCCAAAACAACGCTAAAACTCAAAATCACACCTCAAAACCCCTAGAATCAAACTTAAGAAAATTCAAATTCTTGAATTCGGTTTCAATGCGCTGAACCGACCTATACTACTCGAAATGACACCGAATTTTGCAGGCAAGTCATGAATGACATAAAGGAACTATTCTCGATCTTGGAATTCCATTCGGACCTCGATAGCACAAAAACACGTTCTAAACCAAATGTTTGAACTTAGGAAACTCTATTTCGCTACTTGGCGTCGAAACGCTCCCAGGTCATCCAAAACCCATTACGGACATACGCACAAGTCCGAAATCATCATACGAAGCTACCGGAACCGTCGAAACTTGAGTCCGAGGTCGTTTGCTAAAAATGTTGACCGAAGTCAAACTTGGTCAATAAGGCCAACCTTAAGAAACTATGTGTTCCTATACTGCTCTAAACACGTCTGAACCCCGAACCTCCCATCCCCGCAAGTCAAAAATCACTATAAGCCGCTATGAGACCCCTTATTTAGGGGAACAGGGTTTGAATACGCAAAATGACCGGTCGGGTCGTTACACTAGACCTGAGGAAAAATCCTCTGATGCTGTTATTACAGGTATCATCTCAGTTTGTGATAGAGTTGCTTCCGTTTTGTTTGATCCGGGGTCTACTTATTAGTATGTTTCCTCCTATTTTGCCTCATATTTGAATGTGTCGCGTGATCCCTTGAGTGTTCCTGTTTATGTGTCTACACCGGTGGGGGATGCTATTGTGGTAGATCGAGTGTATCGTTCGTGCGTGGTAGTAATTAAAGGTCTGGAAACTAGTGTTCATCTTTTACTCCTAGACATGGTTGACTTTGATATTATATTGGGCATGGATTGGTTGTCGCCCTCTTATGCCATTTTAGACTGTCATGCCAAGATAGCTACTCTAGCCTTACCGGGGTTGCCTCGATTAGAATGGAAAGGGACTCCTAGGCATTCTCCCATATGGGTAATTTCTTATGCCAAGGCTCGTCGCATGGTGGAGAAAGGGTGTTTGGCTTATTTGTCTCATATTTGTGATTCTGATGCTGAGGTATCTTCTATAGAGTCAGTTCCCATCGTGCGTGAATTTCCTGAGGTATTTCCTGCAGACCTGCCGGGTATGCCGCCCGATAGGGATATTGATTTCTGTATTGATGTGGCTCCAGGCACTCAGCCCATTTCCATTCCTCCATATCGGATGGCCTCACTAGAATAGAAAGAGTTAAAAGAACAGTTATAAGATTTGCTAGATAAGGGTTCCATAAGACCCAGTGTCTCGCCTTGGGGTGCACCGGTTTTGTTCGTAAAGAAGAAAGATGGGTCAATGAGAATGTTCATAGACTACAGACAGTTGAATAAAGTTACTATCAAGAATAAATATCCATTGTCGAGGATTGATGACCTATTTGATCAGCTTCAGGGTGCTAGAGTGTTTTTGAAAATTGATTTGAGGTCAGGCTACCATCAGCTGAAAATTAGGGAGTCCGATATCCCTAAGACAACCTTTCGTACGAGGTATGGGCACTATGAATTTTTGGTTATGTCTTTTGGGCTGACAAATGCTCCAGCGGCCTTTATGGACTTAATGAATCGGGTTTTCAAGCCACATCTAGACTCTTTTGTGATCGTGTTCATTGATGAAATTCTTATATACTCCCGCAGTCGGAAAGAGCATGAGCAGCATCTCCGTATAGCACTCCGGACTTTGAGAGATAATCAGTTGTATGCTAAGTTTTCTAAATGTGAGTTCTGGTTAGATTCCGTAGCCTTTTGGGTCATATTGTATCCGTTGAGGGTATCCAGGTTGATCCTAGGAAGATAGAGGCAGTCAAGAACTGGCCTAGACCCACCACAATCACGGGGATTAGGAGTTTCTTGGGTTTGGCCGGTTACTACCGCTGTTTTGTGGAGGGGTTTTCATCCATAGCAGCCCCAATGACTAAATTGACTCAGAAAGATGCCCCATTTACATGGTCAGATGAGTGCGAGGCAAGATTTTAGAAGCTCAAGACAACCTTGAATTCAGCATCGGTGTTGGTGTTACCATCATATTCGGGTTTTTTCACGGTGTATTGTGATGCTTCTCGACTTGGCCTTGGAGCAGTCTTGATGTAGGATGGCAGGGTGATTGCGTATGTGTCTCGTCAGTTCAAAGTCCATGAGAAGAATTACCCTGTTCAAGCAGAAAGATCTAACTTTGAGGCAAGATTATGATGTCAATATATTGTATCACCCGGGGAAGGCCAATGTGGTGGCCGATGCATTGAGTAGAAAGGTGGTGAGTATGGGCAGTCTTGCGTATATCCCAGTTGGAAATAGACCATTGGCTTCAGACATTCAAACTTTGGCTAATCAGTTCGTGAGATTGGATATTTCTCCCAGCAGTGTCCTAGCTTATACTGTCGCTCGGTCTTCTCTAATTGATCGTATCCGAGAGCGGCAGGATGATGACCCACATTTGGCGATCCTTAGGGACACGATTCGGCACGGCGATGCCAAGTAGGTTACAGTTGGAGATGATGGCATTTTGAGGGTGCATGGTAGGTTGTGTGTGCCTAATGTTGATGGCCTCCGTGAATTGATCCTTGAGGGGTCTCACAGCTCCAAGTATTCTATTCACCCAGGTGCAACAAAAATGTACCAAGATTTGAAACACCATTATTGGTGGAGAAATATGAAAAAGGACATAGTGGCTTATGTGGCTCGTTGCTTAAATTGTCAGTAGGTAATATATGAGCATCGGAGACTTGGTGGTTTGCTTCAGCAAATAGAGATTCCTGAGTGGAAATGGGAGCGTATCACTATGGACTCCCACAGACTCAGAAGAAATTCTATACGGTTTGGGTTATTGTGGACAGGCTAACTAAGTCCGCACACTTCATTCCTGTGGCTAGTAATTATACTTCATAGCAGTTGGCTGAGTTGTATATTCGGAATATTGTTCGCCTTCTTGGGGTGCCTGTGTCTATCATTTATGATCGGGGTACGCAGTTTACTTTGCACTTTTTGAGGGCAGTTCAGCGTGAGTTGGGTACCCGAGTGGAGTTGAGTACACCATTTCACCCTCAGACTGACGGGTAGTCCGAGCGTACCATTCAGATATTGGCGGACATGCTCTGTGCTTGTGTTATTGATTTTGGAGGTTCATGGGATCAGTTCTTGCCGTTAGCGTAGTTTGATTATAATAATAGTTATCAGTCGAGCATTTAGATGGCTCCTTATGAGGCGTTATATGGTAGACGGTGCAGATCGCCAGTTAGACGGTTTGAGCCAGGAGAGGCTCGGTTGTTGGGTACCGACTTAGTTCAGGAGGCCTTAGATAAGGTCAAGATTATTCAGGAGACACTTCGTGCAGCTCAGTCTAGGCAAAAGAGTTATGCCGATCGTAAGGTTTGTGATGTAGCATTCATGGTTGGAGTGAGAGTATTGCTTCGTGTTTCGCTCATGAAGGGTGTTATGAAGTTTGGGAAGAAGGGAAATTTGCGCCCTAGGTATATCGGGCCGTATGAGATTCTTGATAAGGTGGGGGAGGTAGCTTACAGACTTGCATTTCCTCCAGGTTTATCCTCAGTCCATCCGGTATTCCATGTGTCTGTGCTCCGGAAATATCATGGTGACCCGTCCCACGTGTTAGATTTCAGCTCTGTCAAATTGGACAAAGACTTGACTTATGAGGAGGAGCCGGTAGCTATTTTAGGCCGGCAGGTTCGCCAAGTAAGATCTAAGAGTTTTCCTTCAGTTCGAGTGCAGTGGAGAGGCCAGCCCGTTGAGGCAGCTAGTTGGGAGTCTGAGTCAGACATGCAGAGTAGATACCCACACTTGTTCGCCACTTTAGGTAATTTTCTATGTTCGTTCGAGGACGAACGAGTGTTTTAGAGGTGGAGATTGTGATGACCCAAGGGGTCATTTTATAAAATTAGACTCTGTTCCATGCTTAATAGTCATAAAAATACTAAAATTAAATACCACGATTTGCGTGCGCATCCCGGGCATGAAACGTGAAAGCTTTTATGTGAAGATATGAGAAATAGTGATTTTAGAGTTTAAATTTGATAAAAATTGACTTTGGTCAATATTTTGAGTAAACGGACCCGTATCCGTGTTCCGACGATCCCGGGAGGTCCGTAGTAAAATATGGGACTCGGGCGTATGCCCGGAAATGAATTTTGAGGTCCCAAGCCTTAGAATTCAATTTTTGAAAGAAATTATTTTGCTGAAATGTTTATGAATTAAAGAAAAGAAATAATATTTAAAATCATTGGTATCGGGTCCGTATTTTGGTTCCGGAGCCCGGTACAGATTCTTTATGATAATAGAAGGCTAACTGTGAAATTTGGTTAAAAACGTAGTTCGTTTGACGTGATTCGGACATCCGGTTGAGAAAGTGTGAATTTTGAAAATGAGGAGTTTTGAGGTTTAATTCGTGGGTTTACATGTTATTTTCATGATTTGATCGCACGAGCAAGTCCGTATAATATTTTTATACTTGCGTGCATAATTTGTTTAGATCCCCGAGGGCTCGGGTAAGTTTCGAGTAGGTTTCGGAGTGTTAAAAGTGAGAAAAACACTGCTGGTGCACCAGTTCTGGTGTGCCCGCACCTGCGAGCCTAGGGCCGCAGGTGCGAGACCGCATGTGCGCTCACCTGGTCCGCAGTTGCGGCCACCTCGCAGATGCGAACACCTTGTCCGCAGGTGCGGTCCCACTGGAGCGGTCGAACCTCTGCAGGTGCGACCCCCAAATACTTAGGCCATTTCCTGCAGATGCGACCCCAGCACCGCAGTGCGAAGGTCGACTACCCAGCCCTATAAAATCCAATTTTAAAACGGGCAGAACCCTTTCTTCTGCAAATTTTCGAAGCTCCAACCCTAAAAACAATCTTTCTTCATCAATCTTCATCCCCAATTCATAGGTAATCAATTCCAAACATTGTTCTTTCAATTCCTTATTATTTTGCATCACTTTAAAGCAAAAACAAAGAATTTTCATGGTAAAAATTGAGGGTTTGGGTAGAATTAGGGAGTTTTGTAAAAATCATATTTTTATATCAAATTAAGGTCGGATTTCAAAACTAATAGCATATTTGGGTTCGTGGGTGAATGGGTTCGAAAATTGGTCCGAACCCTGAGTTTAGACCAAGCGGACCCGGGGTCAGATTTTTACTTTTTTTGAGAAAACTTAGAAAAAATTATATTTTTCAATAAAGTTAGATCCTTTAGAATTAGTTAATGATATTAAGTTAATTTTGATTAGATTCGAGCAAGTTAGAGGTTAATTCAAAAGGGAAAGCAATAATTGAGCAGTGAGTGGCCTGCGGAGTTGAGGTAAGTATTTGGCCTAACTTTAGCTTGAGGGAGTAAAACTCCCCACTTGTTTGATACGTGAATTGCATGGGTGTGGTGTATAGGTGTGGTGACGAGTATCTATGCACCACCCAAATTGTTTGTTAAACGTGATCCCCTTTCCTGTTCCCCACTTATTTGATTATTGTTTTAACTGTTACATGTTCATTATTGTTTCTATGACTATTTGGCCTTGTTGAATTTTTGTTAGTTATTTTTGTGACTGTTTGGAAAGATTATTGGTTGTTTGAGCTAGTTCCCTCGTGATATAAATATGGCTGAGAGGTTTGATATTGTTTTTATGGAATAAATGCATATATTTTGATTTTCTTATTGGTTTCATGGTCGAGAGGTTATTGATGAAGTCATGTGAAAAATGTGGTTTATTATTTATAATTGTTGAAACAAAAGTATTGTGAAAGGCTTGGCCTGATTTGTGAAATTTTGAATAAATTGATATGATATGTCTGGTGGGAGCGGGTTGCACGCCGCAACAAGGAGTAATGGGAGGACAGGTGGGATCGGGTTGCACGCTGCAACAGGAGTAATGAGAGAGATATTTTAGGGAGGAGCAATAACGGAGGACAGGTGGGAGCGGGTTGCACGCCGCAACAAGGAGTGATAAGGGAGGATATTTATATTTTACTGATTTATTTTTTAAGAAAAAGGAAATAAAAGTTTGAATAGTTGAAATGGCTATTTTACTACTACTCTCTAAATATTTTCGTACTATTTTATTTAAAGTTAAAGTTTGGAATTTTGAAGAGTTATTTGAGAATTGGTTATAGCTGAGTTATTTTATTTTGTTGCAGCCTTTATTTATCCATTTGTTTAATTTTCTTTCTGCCTTTATTACTTATTGTTGTTATTGGTTATATTGTTGAAGCCCGACTTAGCCTCGTCACTACTTCGCCGAGGTTAGGCTCGGCACTTACTCAGTACATGGGGTCGGTTGTACTGATAATACACTCTGTGCTCTTTTTGCACTGATCCAGGTACCATTCAGAAGTAGAGGATTTTAGGACGACCACCCGATTTCGTTTGAAGACACGAGGTACATCTTCCGGCGTTCGCAGATATCCGAGAGTCTTCTCCTATATTTACATACACTGTTTTATATCATTCAGAACAGTTACACTATTTCTTTTAGACATTATTTGTAGTATTCTTTAGTTATTTGTGGATTGTGACACCAGACCATGAGGTAGTCTTAGAGTTGTTATTATAATTAGCTCGTGGTTCGTTTCATTTAATTGGTCATTGTTATTATTTTATTCTATGGCTGTTGGGAATTAATTTAATTAAGATCATTTAAATTAGATTATTTATGTTGAAGTAATTAATTAAGGAAAATCAGTTAAGTGACTTCTAACATTGGCTTCCCTAGCAAGTGTGGTGTTAGGCGCCATCAAGATCACTAAGGTTGGGAATTTGGGTCGTGACAATTACTCTGCAATTTAACTAATGCACAATATTATTAATAAGGTTAAGACTAAATTTTAGGGATGCATGGAGAATCAGATTAGAGTAAATCTAAATAGAAAAAAATATACATTTAAGCCACAATGTTGAATTCAAATTTAGGAATGCGCAAATTAAAGAACCCAATTAGGAGAGCGAATTAGGTACTAAATTTTTTTACTAATGTAGCTCAATGTTGTTGCCGCCACTACCCTCGTTGTCGCCACCGCTGGAATATGTAGTTGTCATTGCCCCGAAGCTGCCTAATGTAAGAAGAAACCTTGGAATGAGACGGATGGAGAGATAGAGAGAGAGATGGAAAAAAAGAATGGAGAAAGAAAGAGAGAGGGAGATGGAAGAAGAGTGATAGAGAATGACACTTATCGGTTGTAATCACCGGACAGAAGGAAGAAGAATATGCTAGAGAAGGGAAAAAAGGTTCGGGGGATAAAAGATGGGAACCAAAATGAGCTGCAGGGTGAATAATAAAAGAATTTGTGACCGATCCAGGCAAAAATTTAAATCCAGATTTGTGGGCCGCGTTTGTAACTAAATCAGTCACTATATTTAATTTAAAAACTTATTTTTTTGTTTGTGACTGATTCAGTCGGCACACAGTCAATTGTAAAAATTGACTTTTAGTCCAACCAATTCAATAGGAAAGCTGTTACGCGAAATTTTGGGCAAAACAATTCCGACCGAAGTTGTCGTGTCACGACCCAAATTACCAACCTTAGGGATCGTGATGGCGCCTAACACCACACTTGCTAGGCAAGCCAATGTTAGAATCCGATTAACTATTTTGCATTATTTATCCATTTAGACATAATAAAACAATCTATAGTAAACTGAATCTATTGGTTTTCGATGAATAATTTTGAGAGATAAGATAATGAACAATTAAATAAAACAAACCACGAACTAATTTTATAAATAACTCTAAGACTACCCCAGGGTCTGGTGTCACAATTCACGAACTACTAAAGAATACTACAAATAATGGGCTGAAAGAAATAATGTAACTGTTATGAGTATAATAAAGCAGTGTTATGAAAATAGGAGAAAACTCTCGGGATCTGCGAACGCCGGTAAATATACCTCGTGTCTCCGAATAAACGAATAGCCGCTCTAAATATCTCTACTGCTGGTCGGTACCTGGATCTGCACAAAAGAGTGCAGAGTGTAGTATCAATACAACCGACCCCATGTACTAAGTAAGTGTCGAGCCTAACCTCGACGAAGTAGTGACGAGGCTACGGCAAGGCATTAACAACATATAACCTGTGACAATAATATATACAATAACGCAATAAAATAATTCTACACGAATAAGAAAATATAATTGAGACAATAATTATAAAGCAAGAGAGAAATCTAAACAAATAATTAAGTACTGCAACAACAATGAAATAACTCAGCCGCCTTTTCCAGGCCTCAGCCATAACCAATTCTCAAACAAGTTTCCAAATTTCCAAACTTTAACCTTAAATAAAAGTAGTGCCAAAATATGAAAAATAGTAATATAAAATAGTAAGTTTTCAAATCTTTGTTTTCTTTGAAAATCAGTAAAAAAAATATAAATGTCTCCCCTTATCACTCCTTGTTGCGGCGTGCAACCTGCTCCCACATGTCCTCCCTTATTGCTCCTCCCTAAATATATCACCCTTATTACTCATGTTGCG